>PVJA010057352.1:0-10471 GCA_004027025.1 Myocastor coypus
GAGGAAGAGGAAGAGGAGGAGGAACAAGTCATGCCCAAAGAAAGTAGGAAAATATAAAGATCAGAGAAGAAATTAACAGAAGTATTCTAATATTCTTTTATCCTTAGGATATTTGTCTTACCTTTTTAAAAATTAAAATGCCCATCAAAGGCCAGCCAGATAGCTCAGCTGATTAAAGCACCTGCATAGGGAGATACAGGGCCTGGGGTTCGATCCCCAGTGTGCCATGCCTGTCCTGCCTCCAGGGCACACAGAGTTGGTGATTGAGCCTGAGTATGGTGCTGCACACCTATAATCCCAGTGCTCGAAAGGCTGAAAATAGGAGGATCGCTACAAGTCCAATCTGTGTAGTGAGACCCTATAGACCCTGAACTAAGTACATATAAATAAATAAATAAATAATAAATAAATAAATAAATAAATAAATAAATATTGCCTCACTGGTGTAAAAACTTGAAGGGAGAAATGAAATCTGATGGGTATAATAGATGCTGCAAAAGGGAAAGAATCTGTCCAAAGGAGAGGAACAACTGGTATGAGGAAAAGGACAAAGTAAAGAAGAAAGGGGAAAAGATATATTTATGTCTATAGACAGGATAGCTTGAATAATTCTACTGCTGATTTCTGCTGTCTACTGAAAGGAGCAGTTAATGCTTAATTATTTTCTTCTTTTTAAGATTTTTTAAAAACCAATTTTGCATGCTTATAGCTGCTATCTAAACAACTAATTTGAAGACAACATCGTGAAATATAACAACCATTTATTTATTTATTTACTTATTTATTTGATACAGGGTCTCACTACAGAGTTCAGATTCATAGTGATCCTCCTGCCTCTGCCTCATCGGCACTAGGATTACAGGTGTGAGTGACCATGCCTGGTTTCCAAACTGGTTCAGCATGGCATGCAATACTGGGGATTGAACCTGGTCCTCATGTTTGCTAGGCAGGTGCTTAGACTACTGGGCTATGTCTCTTGCCCTTCTTGAGTGTCTTTACAAGACACTTAGGAGTCAAGTGTCTTGATAACAGGTGGGCATACAAGGGGGAATCAATAGTGCAATGAATGCTGGTGCTGCACGTTATCCAGCGAAAGGCAGATTCACAAACATGCTATGGTGCATCCTCCTCCACACTACCCACTGGACCTGGCAACTTCTGACTTTTGGTTCCTCCTCAAACTCAAAATGACTAAGAAAAATACTTTTACATAAGTATACAGAGATTACTTGTTTATTGCTTTTAAGTCACATTCTACCTAGCATTTAATTTATGCCCTTCCTTTTCAGAGAACTGCTTTCTGTCACTAACATATATCAGGGCACAGAAAAGCTAGAGTGGCCATAATTTAACAGCTTACTTAAATCTCACCTTTGGTATTTTACATCATGTTCAGACATCTACCCATCTAAGGAAGAATGTAGTTGATATGTATTTTTATAATGATTGTTCAAATAGTGGCATTCAAAACCAGTGCTTGGTGGGGGGTAGTCAGGGAGATAGCTCAGTGGAATAAGTGCTTGTCTGGAGAGCACAAGATCCCAAGTTCAATCCCTGGTACTCAAATAAATAAATAAATAAATAAATAAATAAATAAATAAATGAAACAGTGCTTGGGGCCGCAGAGATAGCTCAGAGGTCTAAACGCTTGCCTAGGCAAGTGCAAGGACCTGGGTTTGATCCTGGTACCACATGATGTGCTGGCTCAGCACTGAGGAGCCTGGGACAGGATGATCACTATGAGTCTGAGCTGCATAGCAAGACTATGTACTAAGTACATAGCGACAATAACAACAACAAAAACATTGGCTATCTCTAAAAGCTACCATTTCTGCGTTTATTAATATTTTCCTTTTCAGACAGTAATAGCACCTTCCTTCCTGGTGATCTTAGCAGTTCATTTGTAAATACAAAATGAAACTTTCCTAATTTTTCTCTCTGGGTAGTTTAGTTTCCATCTAGAATGGAAATTCCTCACCAGCCCATACGTTCCTTTATCTTCCATTTATGTCTTCAAGATGACAGACTTTCCAAGTATTTATTAGCCTAATTAAATTCAATCTGCAATATATTAAAATTGTTTGGAAGTGCTTAAATATGTTTCAGAGGAAAGCAATTTTAACAACATGCAGGGTTTTTTGACAGATAATTCATAGATAGCAGTGATTTTTAAACCCTTAGCTCTGGTAATGAAGAAATGGAAAGAATTTGGTGTTCAGCCTAAGGTTCGGAAGAGAGAAAAAGAGTTCTGCAGAGACTTTGAGGGGCGGGAAGGTACACTTACAGGGCCCTAGCTTGCTTAATCTATTTGAAATCTTAGGAAGAAAAGAGAATAAATGAGACACACTGTGGTCTGTGATAGAGTGTTACCAATGTGACAGCAAGGTATCTGGGTCACACCATCTCTTTCTGCTTGTGGACACAGTAGCTGGTAGAACTGATTTCCCCAAGAAAACTAAGACCTGCAGAGAGCTTGTGATACAGATAATTCCGTTAGCATGGCCCTGACACACTGTCTTTTTCTTCCTCTCATTTCCACTGCATGTGTAATAATAATCTGGATCACCAGGGACACCCAGAGTGAGTCTAGGTCCCCCGTACGAACTCACACTCACATACTCCATCTAGTAAATAGCATCTTTAAGGAATGTCAAGATCCCAACCTGAACATTTTTTTATACTGAGAGCTGTTTTTAGCCAAAGGAACTGAAGAACATTTGGGGCAACGCTGTGCTTTCTCCACAAATGCTACATCAGAAGGAATGGCGGAAGTGGCTTGGCAGCCTGGCGACGTCCCTGGATGCCCTGGTCCAGGAAGCCCAGGTGAGCCTGGTCCCCCCTGTTCATTCTCTACTCTCCACCTTTGCATCCACCACAAACAACGCTACCATGGCCAGTGTCTTCTGTCAGTCTCAGGCACTGATCTGACAAATTTCTCCATTTTGCAGTATCCCTACAAGGCCATGATATGTACACATTAGGGATTTTTTATGAAAAAGGCTACAGAAGTTCTAAGCACAAATACTACCTAACTTTGGGACATGGGGCAGGCAGGAGTTGACTAGCCGAGAATTTCTTTGGACAGGATCATGACTTCCTACGGAAGACTACTCTGCCACTAGAAGATGAGTATCTGGTTACTAAAGGGAGGACAGGCTTCCCCAGATTTGAAACTTTTTGATTGTCTTTGTTTGTTTAGTTTTTATATATTTGGTACCGGGACTGCAGAGTCTCTCTGCATAGACCAGACTCGAAGTGATCCTCCTGTCTTCAGCCACCCAAGCGCTGGGATTACAGGCACTCACCACCACACCCAGTCTCAATCACCATCTCAGTGCGCCCTGGGTGGGGCTGGAACAGCATACTGGGGATTGAACCAGGTGCCTGAGCAGGTGCTTTAGTCTGCTGAGCTATCGGGCTGGTCCAATTTTTAAGGGCTGACAGGACACCACAAGCAAAAGCTCCATACAAACCTCGCGTGACTGACTGCAGTCAAAATGTGCCTCGCTAAATGCATTGTATAAAATTACCTTCAGGCCACATGTGGAAGGTGAATTTGTGTATGTGAAACCTAAGTGAGTTTGATGTCTAGACTTGAGCGCCATCCTCAAGACACCTCATTATGTGCCAAAACTCCAAAAAGTTCCAAAATATTGTTGATTTCAAGCATTTTATTTAAGGGTTACTCAATTTTCCTATAAGTTGGAAGAAAACTCAAAGGATATAAACTTCACATGGAAAATATCTAGCTGCATAAGTTTTAATGTTCCACTTGATTTAGGGTTTTTTGTCTATTAGTTACAAACTTTTATTTAAATGGACATTTAAGGGGCCAGGGAAATAGCTCAGTAGTATAAGTGCTTGCCTGACAAGCACAAGGACCTCAGTTCAATTCCTTCCTGAAAAAAAAAGAAAAAAGAAAAACAATTCAAGTAAATGGATATTTATACTTTCAGGATACTTAAAATGAAAATTCTCTCTTTTTTTTTTTTTTTTTAAATGAATTTAGGACATGGTTTAAAGGCTCTTACTATGCAGATTCAACTCTTAGTGATTCTTCTGTTTTAAGCCTTCCAAGTGCTGGGATTATAGGCGTGGTGGTACCCAGGGTGCATCTCCTGTCTCCAGTAGTAATCCCCTCGGCCACAGCCAGAACTGTGCCAATCTAATTTAGTTTCTTACTCATTGGCATAATTGGTTAACTATCACACCAAGGGCATACAAGCTAGACAGCAGTGAGACCAAGACTGTCAGGGCTGAAAGGCGGATGACACGGACAGGTACAGGACCTTGGTGATTTTATGATGTGTACTGTGACATTGTCACATATATGCGCACAACTGTATTTAACACAGCTGTGTGTAACATCTGAGTCTACGTTATTGATTGAAACAATATTGGATCTTCTAATAGCTTTTGTCATTTGAAATCATATAGTTTGACAAAAGTAGTAGACTATTTTGTTTTTGTGTGATGTGTGTGTGTGTGTGTGTGTGTGTGTGCGCGCGCGCGCACGCGCGCGTGTTATTGTTCAATTGGCTTTCTTAAGCTTTAGGCTATGAAAATCAACCTGACCTGATTAAACAAGTGTGAGCTGGGCCATATTCACAATGGGTCTGATTCACACCTAGGTGGGGCACAGGAACCCCTATTAAAAAACAAAATAAAATAACAAAACCCTGCAGTGATTGTGATTAAGGTTCTCAGATAATTATTCTTTGAAAAACAGTGCTCGGGGCAGGCGCTCCAGACAAAAACAGTGAAAAGGCTGCCCGGGTCCACACCCTCTGCCCATGTGCCTGCTCCTTATGAGCTGCCGCGCCCCGCACCCCTGCATGCCTCACCCTGCACTAAGAGCAGCCTGAAGCTGGATGACAAGCCCAACACAGCATCGGCATGAGCCCTGGCCACAGAGGTCCGGAGGACGAGGTGCAGACACTGTCAGTGGGCTCCCTGTGGACATCAAACCCAGAGAGCTCTACCTGTTCTTCCAGCCGCTCAAGGGATACTAGGGATCCCTGATCAAACTTACCTCCAGAGAGCCTGTTGGTTTTGTGATCTTTGACAGCCGGGCAGGTGCAGAAGTGGCCAAGAACGTACTGAATGACATTTGCGTTGATCCTGAGAACCCGCAGACACGGAGGCTCAAATTTGCCAAAGCCAACTGTTATGGCTTATGTCTAGTTGTTCCCCCAAAGTCTCATGTAGTCATTGGTTGGGGACTTCTATAGATTGAGACTTGACTCATGAGTCACTGGGATTATGTGTTTTAGTACTGATAGGATTTTCAGTCTGAGTAGGGTTGGGACTATGGGTGTGGTTGGTCTAGGACGGATATCCTAAGGCAGAGAGCCTGAATACAATATAAAGAGAGATGGACTAGAGCTGTTGCTGTTGCTGTCTGCTGCCCTGTTTGGTTGGCTACCTCTGCCACCATTTTGTTGCTGTTCCACCTCCATGAACTGGATGCTCTCTGCCCTGTTCCACTCAGCCTTGGGCTAACCAAATATGGACCGAAACCTACAGTAAATCTGAGCTAAATTAACCTTTCCTTCCTTCATTTTGAGTGTTGGGTATTTGTCCCAGCAATGAGTAAAAAAGTCACTAATACACCAACAAATACCAAGATGGGCAAGAGCAAGCTGACGGGGACCCTTGGAGGAGGTTTTGTCACACAGAACCCCTATGACCTGATGGGTGCTGATCCTTGTGTTCCCAGAAGCCTGGACCCCTTACTCCTTGTATAGCACAGAGCTGACACCAGCCATCTTGCATAGTGCCTTCACTTACCCAGCTGCCACTGCGGCTGTCACCCTGCATGCTCAGATGCGCTGGTTCCCGTCCTCTGATGCCGTCTAGCAGAGATGAAAATATCACCAGTTCTGCTAGCGCTGGCCTTGTCCAGAGAGCTGATGCTAGCCCGTGGATAAGGCCAGCACAGGTCCCTCAGTTTCCGCAGCCTCCGAGGCCCATGCAGAGCTCCCGTTCCTTCTGGAGACTGTTGACTCTTACAGCTGTGCTAAGTGGACCATGCCTTATGTCCCTTCCCTGTACCACCTCCAAACCCTCACCCTGATTTGCCTTTTTCTGTAGATGCCCCACAGAAAAGCAAGGCATTCAGTTTGGCATGTTTTCCGGGACCAGGAACTTGCCTGTGTAGATGTGAGTGTAGCTTGTGTTCACACCGTTGCCATAGCAGTGGGTCCTGGTGCTCTTGGTCCTGGGGCCTGGGCCTACCTGCCTGCTTCTGGGAGGCCTGGAACCCATGGCACCCACACTTCTGGCTGCACAGCACCCCTCCCCCGGCAGCCAGCCAGCATTGCCTTTTACTGCATCCCCAGTCATCCTGAGGACAGTGGTCATCCTGCCACAGTGTGCCCACACCCACTGCTCCTTACTCTCCAAACCTCAAAACCAGGAACTGGAAAGTATTTTTGTATCTTGTGTAAGAAAATATTTATGCATCCTAAGGATTTTTCATGTGTACCCCTTAATTATTAAAGAAACCTATGTGCCCTGTCAGATAAGCTTAATGTTTACTTCAAGGCACTAAGAAGCAGTGGTTTGTTCTTCAGCAGTGAGCCTTGTGTCAGGCTTGTTTAAAGACAATGAAGGAAAAGTCATGCAATTTTGTTTTGTGTTGTGAACAAACTGCTTTACCTTTCGTTGTGGCCGTGACTGCCTTGCCATTTCACACATGGAGGACAAGGTAGCTGATGTACGCGCTGATCCTGTGAGAATATGGAACTGGAGAATATGTGAAAATATGAAATAAAAAACTTGAAAGCAAAAAACACAAACAAACAAAAAGAACAAAAGTGTTCTCGGAAGGCTATGAGTAAGGGAATTTGTGTTTTTTTTTTGTTGTTGTTTGTTTTGTTTTTTTTATTAGTTTTTATTTGCAGAAGAGAGGAAAAGATTGCTAAGCAGTGTAAAGGAACATAAGTGGAAGTAGCTGGGGAGCAGCTGAGAGAGGCCAGCCAGGTATTAAGAAGTTAAACTGTTGATGGCTGCCTAAGGTAGAGAAGGCAAGTTACAAAGGAAGGAACAGGGTGGAAGACCAAAGTAATAATTCTATTTACCATGTGATATTACAAAAGAAACTTATTGTCACAATACTGGCATAATGTATCTTTGAAAAAAATATAGCAGGAAATAATGACTGGAACAAAAAGGATGGCCAGATTGTGCTAATGTTTTGTTTGGCTGTTAAGTAAATGATTGGATCCAGAAAGGTATGTTATCATGTTCAATTCTGAAGTTTTTTTTTTTTTTTTGGCTGGCTTAAGCTGGAGCTGGGGATCAAGCCTCAGTCCCCTGCGCCTAACTGCGGGAGCATGTTCCATTCTGGAAAGGCTTTCTTCATGTTTGTTCACTGTGAGAAGTGAACAACAGTGTTGTTACCCACTGGGTCCTGTTAGGGTGCACCCTGCTTGGCTCATTATGCTTCTCCAGTTCCCTCTTACCGTTTGCTCAATTGTTGAAACTCAGGGGACTGCATTATCCACAGTGAGCCCATGAACACTGGTTTTTAATAACACTCAACAGCTTAAACCATGCTCTTTTAAGTGCTACACATGCATTAATGATGACCAGAGATATAAATCTTAGAGTACACAGAAGAGGGTGAGTACAGTAAATCGTTTGTGGCTCTCTGATATTAATGATTGGAATTTTAAAACAGAAATGAGCAACATAGCATTCAACCGCAGTGAATCTCTGCTAACCTATGGAAAGGAGCAGTTAATGCTTGGGGCTTTGTTTGTGTTTTTGTTTTTGTTTTTTACTTCTCATTTTTTTCCTCTTTCTCTCTTCTTAACTTCTTATAATCTTTTTATTTTTCCAATTTTACATGCATATATGTGGTAATCTAAACAACTAATTTGAAGACAACACTATGCAGTACAACAAACACTGTAGAATTTATGTTATTTTGTTTAGTAAAATTCTGTATCATTTCTATTTTTTATTATTACTATTTTGTGTATCTTTAAAAAATTAAAAAATTCAATCATGCTTCTTTTTGACTCATTAAATTGTAGTGATTGTGCTGAGGATGTGAACCCTTTCCACATGAGCTCCACCTGCCTCTCCACACGCTGTGACTAGCAGGTAGAACAGCACTTGGGAGGCAGAAGACAGGAGGATAACTATGAGTCAGAGCTGTGTAGTGAGATTCTGCACAGCCACACAAGAAACAAAACAAAACAAAACTTTCATAACCTGTGCATTTTGGCCCATGACACGCAACTGGAACTTAACACTCTCCACTTTCTGTAGGCAATCCCCTTTGTTGGCCATCCCAACTATACCAAACAGATTCACCTCACCTTTCGTATCCCCCTCTTCCACAATTTCAATCGTTTTTTGATGCTCAGTCTATGTTGGATCAACACTCCTCAGAGGGTGAATGACTTTACCAGAGTAGATGGTGGGATTGGCTTCCTCAGTAACACCATTCATCAAGTGAGTTTTGTTTACTGACTTTGTTGCCTTCTCCTCTTGACAAGCTGTATTCAACCAAGGCCCCCAGTTCTAGGTTATCAATATCACCAGAAAATTTAGTGTAATAGAAATGGGTTTCGTTACCATGATGGGCTGTTTCAATAAATCCAAAATTATCTTTCAGAGTTGCCACATAAGCAGAGCCTCTTAGAGTTGGACTTACAACCTAAATGTCGCACACGCATTGCCATCTACAGCCAGACCTCTGTTAGTCTCTAATAGTAAATTCAACCTTATCTCCTATCTGAAGAGGAGTTGACCCTTCCACAGCGTTGGCTTGAAAAGCAATAGTCAGTTTCACTCCACAGTCATCATAAACAATAATGCCATCTTCAGCCTCCTCCTTGGCTAGGAATGGAAAAAAAAAATGGCTTCTTTTTCCACAGTTCCCAGAAGATGATGTTCTGAACGAGAATGGAATGAGATCATGCCCTTGGAAAGCTTTTTTAATCCCAATAGCAAAGCTTTTTAATCCTAATAGTATGATTTCTTTGGGCAGAGAGCATATCAGGAACCACTGTAAATTCTACCTCATCTGTAATATGGAGCTGGTTCCCATCCACAATTTCACTGAAATGGAAGAGCATATGAGTGTCCCGATCCACATACTTGATGAAACCAAACCCACTTCCCATGGCAGCAATTACACCTATTCTATAGCTTCATTAGTGAACTGAAATGTATTTGATAGAGTTTCTATATTGGTTGCCCATCTTAATTTCTCACATCAGTTTGTTGAAATATGAAAACTAACATGTTCATCTTCGAGTAGGGTCACCTTGGATTTTGTATCTTCATCTCCAAGAGGGAGCTCTTTAGGAATCACAAAATCAACTTTGATCCATCCTGGAAGCGGGTCATTCTGGTTTTTACTGGGTACTTTTGGGATAATGTTGATTGCAATTCCTTCAAAATGTTTGAAGATACTGACTGTTATGGTTTGTGTATAAGTGTCCCCCCAAAGCCTCACGCAATCGCGGGGCTGCTTGTGGAATTCGCAATTGATGATTGTGGAAATGGGTGCTGCCTATCCCCTGGGGCAGGTGATTTGCATTTCTTTTTATTTTTATTTTTTTTAAAGAATTTTATTTTATTTATTTATTTTTTTTTTCTTGTTTCAGAATCTTTATTTGTTTATTCACTCATTTTTATGGCCGGCTCAGCCCACCCCGAGGGCAGGGCTGGTGCAGCATGTGGTGCCAGGGATTGAACCGCAGTCCCTGAAGCCACTCAAGCTTTCCCAAGCAGGCGCTTTAGACCACTGAGCCATCCTGCCAGGCCCTGATTTGCATTTCCGTGTAAGGGAGAAAGAGAAGTTAGCTGCTTGAGCAGCTGCCAGCTCTCTCCCTGAGCTCTTGTTCTTACCAGCCACCATGAAAGCTTGTTTTCTGCCATGTGCCTCTGCCTTGGAGTCAGCTGAATATGGACTGAAACCCACATTGTGAGCTAAATAAACCTTTCCCTCCCTCATTTTGAGTGTTGAGTATTTGTCCCAGCAATGAGAGAAGAGTAACTGAGACACTGACATCTTGAAAAATGACTTCTTTGAGGCACTAATCTAACATCTGTTGCAACTTCTTTACCATTTCTGTCCTTGATTGAGAACTCCACATCATCTCCAGGCTGCAAGGTTTCCAGGTCACTTTAAACTCACTGCAGTGGAAGAATATCTCTTTTACCACATCACCTCTTTCAATAAAATCAAATGCCCCCTTCAAGGCACAAACTACTCCCTGACTACTGGCTTGTTCCTTTTTCAACAGCACAATATTATAAGCACTTATAGCACCAGTATGTGTATTGTTATCAATTACAAAGTTTAATGGGCCAGGGAGATGGTTCAGTGGTCTAAAGCGCCTGCTTAGGAAAGCTTAGACAACTGCAGGGACCACAGTTATATGCTGCACCAGCACCACTTTCAGGGAAGGTTGAGCTGGCCATAAAAAAAAAAAAAAAAAAAAAAAAA
>PVJA010057353.1:0-10471 GCA_004027025.1 Myocastor coypus
CAATATGCAATATGTCAACTTTCAAAGAAAAAAAGGGGGAAAAGAAAAAAAAAAAAAAGTAATGTGGATTTAGAAAGGTTAATGTTTAGTTGTTTGATCAATCTTATATACCTATATGTATTAATCTAAACTGATCCGATGATGAAAATATGTAATATAACCATTGTTAAATTTAAACAATAAAAGAATTGAAAAAAAACAATAAATAAATAGAATAAAATAATCCTATAAATTATGTGTCCTGTATTAAGTCTTTTGTTTTTTTTTGTTTTTGTTTTTGTTTAGGTAGGTTTTATTTTTTAACTTCTTGTTTCAGAACCCTTGTTTGTTTATTCATTCATCTTTTATGGCCGGCTCAGCCGACCCTTGAGGGCAGGGCTGGCGCAGCATGTGGTGCCGGGATCGATCCGCGGTCCCTGAAGCCGCCCAAGCTTCCCCAAGCAGGCGCTTTAGACCACTGAGCCATCCCGCCGGGCCCAAGTCTTTTGTTTTGAAAGCTTTGGTACAATGCTGTCTAACGGTTGGCAAAACATGATTGGTTAGTCCTGGATTTATACGACCTGTCTTATCCTCCTTTAGGATGGGACATGTAGAAGTCGCCAATCATTGCCCCAAGCCTAGGTCATCCTAGAGCCCTGCAGGGCCTCCATAGGACAGATCTCCTAAGCAAAAACATCTCTCTGGGTGTGGTGGTGCACACCAGTGACCCCAGCACTCAAAATCCTCCCTCAGGCTCCCAAGTGCTGGAATTGCAGGCACGCGGCATGATGCCTGAATATTTTGAGATTATGTTTTTTACTTCTTTTTTTTTTTTTTTATGTATTTAATACAGGGCATACAGGGTCTCACTACACAGATAAGACTCGGAGTGATCCTCCTGTTTTCAGCCTCCCAAACACTGGGAGTATAGTCGTGTGCCACCAAGCCCAGTCTCAATTCTGTCTCAGTGTGTCCCAGGAGCAAGACTGGCACAGCAGGCTGGGGATCGAACTCCTGACCCCAGTGTCTGCCTAAGCAGGTGCTTTAATATGCTGAGAAGTCTGGCTGGCCCTTTTACTTCTATTTGTTCCAAAATAAAATTGAAGTATTTCTTGCTGTTTCTTCCAAATATATATAACATATACTAATTATAAAAATAATTCACCAGGGGCTGGGGAGATAGCTCTGTGGCACAAGTGCCTGCCTGGCAAGTGCAAGATCATAAGTTTGAACCCTGGTCCCTCAAAAAAAAAAAAAAAAAAAAAAAAATCACCAAACAAAAACCAAGCACATATTGAAAAATACCTGTAAACTGGGCACATGACCTTACTTGTAATCCCCCTTGTTGGAGGCTGAGGCTGAGTTCAAGGCTAGCCTGAGATATATAATGAGATATTTTCAAGAAAAAAAAAAGCTTTCCAAGATGACAAAAAAAAGAAGGAACAACGGTCGTGCCAAAAAGGGCCGCAGTCATGTGCAACCTATTCGCTGCACGAACTGTGCCCGGTGCGTACCCAAGGATAAGGCCATTAAGAAGTTTGTCATTCGGAACATAGCGGAGGCCGCCGCTGTCAGGGACATTTCTGAAGCGAGTGTCTTCGACAGTTATGTGCTTCCCAAGCTGTATGTGAAGCTGCATTACTGTGTCAGTTGTGCCGTTCACAGCAAAGTGGTCAGAAATTGATCTCGTGAAGCCCGCAAGGACTGAACACCTCCACCCCGATTTAGACCTGCTGGTGCTGCCCCACGACCTCCAGCAAAGCCTATGTAAGGAGCTGGGTCCGAATGGACTGAAGAAAACTCTGAGAAAAATAATAAATTGAATGTTATACTTAAAAAAAAAAAAAAAAAAAAAAAAAAAAAAAGGAACAGAGAGAGAGAATAAGAGAAAGGGAGAAAGGAGAGAGAACTCCCCAGTTCAAAAGTAGCCTGGTTTTCTGTTAGCTGGGGTTAACTACCACCAAAATATTAATGATGGTAACCATAAAGTGTCACACTATGAAGGCACAAATATGCGAGTATTCATGATTTTGTTTGTAGTAAATGTACCAGAAATAAAAATTTCTGGGTCAGAAATATATGCATATTCATAAGCACATAATGGCCTCAACATTATTAAACACTGTCACACCCAACAGGTGAGGCCATGACAAGCAGGTATGAAAGGAAGACACAGAAGAGCAAAGCCATGTCTATCTGCAATGTCCACTCTGAGAAAGGTGACCTCTCTCACATCTGTCCCACCCATCTGGAAAAGCACAACCACACCAGGTTCCTCCAGGCAGATAACTCTTCCCCCTTCCCTTCAATTCTTTGTTCTACTCTCACTTCCGGCCCATTTCCCTCTTTAAACCCAGCCCACTCCCACAAGAGTGAATAAACAGCCACAGTTCTCACTGGGTCGCTCTCCCCTCTGCACCTTTAACATACTTGGAGCTGAAAGCCAGGATAGTGCCCCTCCTTAGAGGGGCTTCAAGACCTACCTCAAGCCTCTGGTGTGCTAAAGAGGACGCCTTGCGATTTTGGCTTCGCAGACTGCACCCCGGATGCTCCCCACCAGCTTCAAGAGTTTTCCCTCTGTCTCCCTGCTCCACATCTGTCACAGCCTCTGTCTCGGGAAAGTGGAGGACTCGGGCCCAGCGTGAGCCCGGCGTTGTGCTGATGCTGGCTTTCAACTTTTCCCTTAACCCCTCCCTCCTCTGCCACCACGATCCACCTTGAGGCAGATTCCTGGGGCCTGGACTTATATCCCCAAGCTCCAGCTTTCGTGCCTGAGAGCCAGTTCTGGCCTGGGGGCCCAGCTGCTGTGGCCCCTGCCCCCACCCAACCCCCCACTTGCTCTGTGCTGAGCCTGCTCATGGCCTCACAGCCTCAGTGGCATGGCACAGCGGGCACACAGTACTGCCGCGGATGCCAGGATCTAAGTGGCCCTTACGCGCCTGGCAGGACTCCAGCATCGGCACCCGCAGCCTGCTGTCCGAGGCCTGGAAGCCACGCACAGTACCTGCATGCACACCCTCCCTCTGCACGAGCTCACTGAGCCCCGCCTGTGTAAGGAAAGCATGGGCCTGGCCCTCCTTGCCCCCCTGTGCTGCCAGGCCCTTGCACAGAATGGCTCCATCTCCAACCGTGCCTCTGCTGTGGGCCCAGCCTAACCCTCCCTGCTGCCGCCATACCGTGGCTGTTTGGCTCCACAGACAGGCTGATCCGCACCCAGCCCAGGCCTACCCAGGGCATCATCTGAGGGCTGGTTGTCCCTCATAGCGCCGCAGGCCCAGACCACGTGGCTTGGCTGCCCGGGCTGCATGTTGACCCTCTAGCCTCCGCCATATGCTTGCCCAGGCCCTACTCTACCACGGCACCACACACCAGTCCAGACTACAGTTTCCCAAATTCATGTTCTTTCTCAGTTCTCTCCCAGGTCAGCTGGTATCTGAGCTCTTTCTCTTCAGATTCTTAAAACTTCAGTTTTAATCCAACCTGCCAAAATTTAACTTTAAACTTCTTCATTAAAAACTGCCGTTTCTTCCAGGATGTTAAATTAACAAGCTTACAACTGTTTGCCATTAACAGGACTACAACTATCAAAAAGCTATTTGCATTTGTGATTCACACCTGCTAAGACTGATATAACTGATCTTGTCTTCTGGGTAGTCAATAAGGGCTAATAGCAACCTATATTTTGGCCCTGACCCTGAACGTTTAGGAGAGACCCAACGTTTAGGTACAGAACAGAACCTTTTCTCTAAGCTTTTATAGAAGGCAAAATGATCAGGCGCCGTCACCCAGTGCTACCGGGACAAGACTGTGACCCACCCTGGCAGCTGCCACTGAGAAGCTCTGCACATGGTTCTAAAAGTAATGCCTAAAGAAGCTTACCTGACCTTGAAGGACAGCAAGAAGTCAATTTATTTTGTCTTTTTTTTGGGGGGTGGGGGCAGGGTCTCAGGCTGGGCTTGAGCTCACTTTTGTAGGCCAGGTTGGTCTCGAACTCGCACCAATCCTCCTGCCTCCGCCTCCTGAGTGCTGGGATTACAGGCCTATGCCACCACACCTGGCCCTCAAGAAGTCAATTTTAGCCAGGTGTGGTGGCTCACGCCTGTAATCCCAGCACTTGGGAGGCTGAGGCAGGAGGATTGGTGGGAGTTTGAGACCAGCCTGGGCTACAAAAGTGAGCTTAAGGACAGCCTCAACTGCATAACAAGACCCTGCCTCAAAAAGACAAAAAAAAAGAAGTCAATTTTAATTCACACTGGTCTCACTTTATTTATTTGTTTATTTATTTACTATTTTAAAATTTTATTTTAAAGAGTAAAAATAAAAAAGAGTAAAAATAACAGAAACAAAGATAGAAAAACAGTAACAAGCAAGAGTACATATAATACAGAATTTCAGAATCAGAACAAAAATTTAACAGTATTTTTAACAGTTGCATTACATATTTTCATTATCAAATCTGTTTAGATTAATAGATATAGGTATGTAAGCTTGGTCAAACACTTAAACATTAACTTGACCTTAAACAGATGACGTAGCTGTGGGGACAAAGGAACCCTTCTCCCTGGTGGTGGGAGTGTAGACTGGTGTAACCGCCAGTGGAGAGTCCTCAGACCTATAACTAGCTTTTTGTGTGTGGGTGGCAGCAAGCGAGAAGGGAGCGCCGTGAAGGCCTCAGGTACACTCCGGATATACGAGGTGGTGGGGCGCCGCCTACCCACCCCAAAGAGCCGCACGCCACCCCTGTACCGCACACGGATTTTACACCCAACCATGTCATCACCAAGTCCCATTTCTGGTACTTCGTGTCCCAGCTGAGGAAGATGAAGAAATCTTCATGGGAGATCGTCTCCTGTGGGCAGGGGTCTGAGAAGTCTCCTCTGCAGGTGAAGAACTTCAGCATCTGGCTGCGCTATGACTCCCGCAGCAGCACCCACAACTTGTACTGGGAGTACCAGGGCCTGACCACAGCAGGCGCCGTCACGCAGTGCCAGTGGGACATGGGTGCCCGGCACCGAGCCCGCACCCACTCCATGCAGACCACGAAGGCGAAGGAGGTCACAGCCAGCAAGTGCCGCTGGCCCGCTATAGAGCAGTTCCGTGACTGCAGGATCAAGTTCAGGCTGCCTCAGCAGGTCCTGTGTTACCAGAACAAACCCTGCTTCACCACCAAGAGGCCCAAGGCCTTCTTCTAGAGACAGTGCCAATGAACCTGGCACCTCTCCACAAAACAAGTAAACAAGCAATAACTAAAGGTTCCATTTGACTCAACTGTTCTCCTCTTGTTGGTATCTCCCTGAAAGTATTAAAAGCATCAGGCCACAACAATATATGCATGCCTGCATTACAGCAGCCTAGTTTATAATAGCCAAATCTTAGAAACAGCCCAAATGCCCATCAACTGATGAATGGCTAAAAAACAATGTGGGTTTTTTTTTTTTTTTTTACAATGGAGTACTACTGTGCCATAAAGAAAGACTAGCTAAAGGTATGCACCGTTAGGACATACTCTGAGTGAAATAAATAGGACCCTCATGTGTAAACACTGTATTGTTTCTCTAGTTTGAGAAATCAAACATGTAAATAAGGACCAAAATTGTCTCAGTTACTCTTCTGTTGTTGCTAGGACAAATATCCAGCACCCAAAATGAAGGAAGGAAAGGCTTACTTAGTTTACATTACTGGGGGTTTCAGTCCATACTTAGTTGGCTCCAAGGCAGTTTGGCACATGATAAAGAGCAGCAGTTCATAGTGGAAAAACAGCAACAGTGGCAACTAAGAGAAAGTATGTCTCTGTCTCTCTTATATTACAATCAGGCTCTCTGTCTCAAGCTGGGTGTTAACACTCACACCCATAATTCCAACAGTACTAAAACCCATAATCCCAGTGTATCACCCATAATTCAGTGGATCACCCATAATTCCAGTGGATCACCCATAATCTAGTGTATCACCCATAATCCAGTGGATCATCCATAATCCCAGTGTATCACCCATAATTCAGTGGATCACCCATAATCCCAGTGTATCACCCATAATCTAGTGGATCACCCATAATCCAGTGGATCACCCATAATCCCAGTGGATCATGAGTTAAACTCTTAAAGTCCCCACTCCATGACTGCATGAGGTTTTGGGGAGACAACTAGACACAAACCATAACAAAAATGAACAATGATATTGTAAAATAAGAAAAAAAGTTCAACTGGGAAGCAAAACTAGGGGTGGGAGAGGTGGGAAAGAAGAAAGGGAAAATAAAAAAATGATAAGGAAAGAATGAAAAAATGGAAACAAAAGCTTTTGTAAATGAGGGAAAGAAGGGTTGAAAGGGTTCAGGGAATGGGGCAAAAATGAATTGAGTTGTATCATGTACAGGTGCAAATTCCCTATGATGAATGTGATCGTTGTGTATACCTAAAATAGGTTACTGGTTTATATGCCAATAAACATAATTTAAAAAGAAAAAATAAATATGCAGCAGAAAAGTATGATTAAAAGAACTAAACTTCCATAATCTGTCTATGCACCTTCCATAATGGCAATTATTTATTCTAGGACACCTTGACTGGTCTTTCTCTCTGGTTCCTAAAAAAATAAAATAAAATTAAGAAGGCAAGCTGTCCTCCAATTGATGACATTAGTTATCCTGACAGCAGCACAAGTGAATACTTGTACACTTACAAAAGCTAAACATTGCTGGAGAAATAGCTCAGCAGCCTGGTAAGTGGAAAGTCCTGAGTTCGATCCCTGGTACAGGAGAGGGGGAAAAAAATAGGCAAATGTTGTGTGTACTTTCATCTTGATGACTAGCATATTCTTTCTTTTCTTTTTCTTTTTTTTTTTTTTTGGAAAGGGTCTCACTACTAACTCGTAGCGATCCTCCTGATTGTACTTCCCAAGTGCTGGGATTACAGGTGCACACCACCACGGAGCGAGGAACCAAACCCTGGCCCCTGTGCTTCCCTAAGCAAGGGCTTAATCCACCGAGCTATACCGCCAGCCCTAGCATATTCTAAAACTCCACAGACCTTCTCTTTACCCTCTTTGTGGGAAGCTGTTACTGACTTCTTGGCAAAAGAACGTTTTGATTTTATTCATACTAGCTTTGTTGATGTTATTGTTTGGCCCTTCCTTGCTTAACCGTCCCATTAGCCTTGTCTCCTCCAGAATTAATTCTATAATTGCTACCCAAGCCGAGCATCTGCTATCATGAAGGGCCTTTAGATGACCCTCTGGAGGGCTTCTCCAACTGCCAATCACAACTACAACACCCAGAACAATTCTACTATAGATAGCTAAATTAAGTAAAATATTATAGGGAGCCAGGTAGGACTGGGACCTCCAGAGAGTCAAGGCAAAAGGCAAAAACACACAACTGGTGGCCAGAGACACACCCGTTAGAGACCAGGCCTCAGAATAACAACAAAAGGATCAGGGCTGCACACTTCCCATGTGGCGACCTAAACATTTTTACTTTTGCAAGCAAGGCCTTATATTCTAGCTCTGTATTTGCTGCATTTAGACTCATCTTTTTTTTTTTAGGTTCACTTTTAAAATGTCATCTGGTAGACTTTGAGTCTAACCACAGGATAAATTTAGAAAATATTATAAAGTGGATCTTTTATTGAATCTACTGTATATTTTAAAAATATACTTGCCTATTAATAAATAGTGAAAAATAAATAAATAAATCATGAGACACCACCCCCCTCTGTCAGTTTGGCCTTTCTCTTTCATGTGCACAGAAAAGCTGATGGACATGCCTTTACTGACTTCTGAATCATGGTGGTGGGCAGTGAGGTTAAGTTCAACCTGGGAGCTCATAGAGATCACAGAGGCATGGTGTCTCGGTTAGTCTTCTCTCGTTGCTGGGACAAATACTCAACACCCAAAAAGAAGGAAGGAAAGGTTTATTTGGCTCACAGTTAGTGGAGGCTTCAGTCCATACTCAGCTGGCGCCAAAGCAGAGTAGCACAGGGCAGAGGGCAGCAGTTCATGGCGGCAGAACAGCAATGATGGCAACAGACCAACAAGGTCAACAGGGTGTCTGTCTCTCTGCCTCTCTGCCTCAGGCTCTTCCCCTCAGGCCACACCCATAATCACAGCAGGACTCAGACCCATAACCTCATCCTTGGATCACCCATAATCCCAGTGGATCATGAGTTAATCTCTTTTTTTTGTCTTTTTGAGGCAGGATCTCACTGTGCAGTTCAGGCTGGCCTTGAGCTCACTTTTGTAGCCCAGGCTGGTCTCGAACTCACAACGATGCTCCTGCCTCAGCCTCCCAAGTGCTGGGATTACAGGCGTGAGCCACCACGCCCGGCTATGAGTTAATCTCAAACTCTGCAAGTTCCCGCCCCATGACTACATGAGGCTTTGGGGGGACAAGAAGACACAAACCATAGCACACAGCAATTTAGGTCAGACTTTAAACAAAATGTAGCCTGGTCTTACTGTTAAAGGGTTGCCTGGATGATGAGTGGATGACAAGGAATTCTTAGAGGCTTCTTCCCACTAGGTCCCAGGACAGAACTCCTCTACGCCTTTCATTTGCTTCCTGTCTATCTCTAGGGAGTCTATCTCTTTTGCAGAGAAAAAAAGCTCTCCAACTATCTCAACTTGCTTTTTGACATTTTCACATTCTCTCTCAAAACATCTTAAAACAACAGTTTTGATCTTGCGATTATTAGTCTTGCTACCAATGCTTCCTTCCTCAAACACGACTGTTATAGCTCAAGCGAATTATAATTGAGGCTGGAGCTCCCCAGGACCCCTCCACCAGCTCCTTCCCAGACCTTCTTGGCCTGACCACAGAAGACTGGAGCTTGTCAAAGGGTACAGAGTCCCCCGGAACACCAGATGCTGAACTCTGGGCAGTGCTTACAGTGGGCACCTGCCACTCCACATTGCCTTCCTTCCAGAGACCAACTTCCTTGGCCCAAGTACTGCTGTGGGCATTGAAGCTAAAGTGGCCAGAACCTTAACTTCCCCAGTCTCTCACCAAATGGGTCACCACCTTCTCCTAATTCATTTTTAGTCAACCTACCTGTCCCAATTCCCTTTCAGGGTGACACAGCTTAACCAAGTGGTCAGCTACTCCGGCCACCCCAGGGACACCATCAATGTTTATATCCACCTTAATGACTCCTCCCCTGTCCACCCAGTATGGCTCCCACTGTTTATGCTCATCTTAATCCCAGAGTCTGGGACAATTCCATCCCATCCTTGGCTTCATTCTGTAGTAGAAAATAACCACCACCGCCACAACCAACCAGCTGGTATACTTCACTTACCAAGGTAACAGTTTCTGCTACAGTTCTTGTTATTTCTGTATCTTAGAAACAGTTGGTCACTGTGATGCATATCATCAGACTCAGCCCCCAATGAGCCATTCTGCCTCTGTACTTCCTGCTTGCTTATCCCATATAAGCCCAAGACCACCAGAGATGGGGCCTGACATTTTTGTAAGAATTGATTCCTTTCAGTGCCTATCGATTTAAAATACACCTACCCCCCCCAAATCCTAGATATAATTTCAGTGTTTCTGTTTGCTGTTGCAGTTCCACCACTAACTGTCTCTCACAGCTAACCATCCCTATTCTGCCCAATGACAATGTTCCATCCCTGACACAGCTTTAAGGGAAGTACCACCTATTATTTCTCACCCTTGTGAAACAGTCTCTGAATCCCCATCGACTCCCCTTTCACCATTCCCATCCTTCTGGTACAAAAGGCAAACGGCTCTGATAGGTTAGTACAAGTTTTCTGTGCTATCAACCATACACCTCAACATGCCTAACACCGCCAACAATAGCTCCTCTCCTTTCTCTGTGTAATAGGATACCTCTGCCTCTGGGTTCCTGGTTTTGTTCTCCTCACTAAACCACTCTACAAACTCATAAAGGGAGATACCACTGAGCCCTTAGATTACAAGACCGTTCCTGATTTGCCTTTTCAGAACTTAAAATTCGCTAGACATACCCCACTGTAATCATTCCATAATCTTGAGGGGCTCATGTTCTCCTTCCACCTATCATACTTTTTCCCTACTCTCTGCCTGCTTTTCTACCTTGCTGCCTGCTGGGATAGACAGATGTTCACCCTATTGTCCATGCCATTTAAACTCAGTGCTGGTCATGGATACACTCTCTAAGAAGAATCATATTCCTTAGTGTTTGGCTAACTGCCATGGCCATTCACCATACTCTGTTACATCCTTGAGTCCCAACTGGAGATGTTAATTGTAGACTGTCCGGCGCCGCAACACAAAGGCTTGAACGCCGGACTTAAGCTTGTAAACGTTTATTCAGTACAGCAGCCAGGATCTAACAAGATCCTCCACCCTTTACATCTCTGCCTCTTCTCACCCTCCAGCCTGCGCTTCCCTCATATATAGCACTTCGCCCGCCAATCACCATCGCTCGCACAGTCAAATCTGATTAGTTACTACATCAGTTGCCAGGCAAAAGCAGATTACAGCTAAATTGCTTTTCGC
>PVJA010057354.1:0-10472 GCA_004027025.1 Myocastor coypus
GAGGTCCCTGCAGCTGCCTGCAGGCGCTTTAGACCACTGAGCCATCCTGCCGGGCCCCACGTGGCTTACTTCATAATGAAGACAGAGAGAAAGGTGAAAAAGATAAATCTGGGAGAAGGCCTAGGAAATGAATGTCCTCTTTTACATGTAGGAAGCAGTCCTCTGACTGAGGGACTCCCACCCATGCCATTATTTATTCCCCTTTTCCCCCTGGAGGCCTATCTTAAGTTTTCAAGTGCTGTTGAGAATATTCTTCCCTTTCGTGACCCTAGTGTGACCAAAATCCCCCTGTGCCATTGTCCCAGGCTCAGCTTGTCCAGTGTATACTTAACACACACATTTCTAGAGAGCTAGGGTGGGAGAATTCTTACATAACGACACTCATGACAAAAACTTGGGGAGGACGGCAAAAAAGAATTCCACTGTCCCACAGTGTCCAAGACACAGGACTGACAAGATCAGGTTTTATTTGGGGACTGCATGCAGAGAATTATAAGGGGATAAAGGTACAAGTGAGATAAAAAGTAAGCTAGAGGGGCGGTGGTTGTCCAGTTTGCGCTGACGTCATACATACCTCTAGGCAAGACACTCCTGGGAGTCAGTCAGACGCTTTCCTAAGTGGTCCACAGAAATGGTCATGTTTAGTCTGCAGCGCAGTAGCTCTATAAAGCAGCATTAGTTTTATCCCTGTTGGAAACTGAGGCTCACAGTGATTAAGTAGAGGATTCAAGACTGCCCATAAAACATGAAGGCTTGGCGGTGTATGTGGCTCCATGGTGGAGGCTTGGCTCAGCGCAGGTGAGGCCCCGAGCTCCAGCCGCAGCTCCGAAAGGGGAAAAGCACTAGCACAAGCGTCAGGATTTGAATTCAGACTGTCTGAGCCTAACCCTTGGTCCTTAATCTCTAGTCCCAGGGGCCGCCAAGAGGTTATGTTTTTGACTGTTTTGACCAAGGTGGATCCCTGTTGCTCTTCTCAGGCTGGGGCTTGTGCTAAGAGGAGTGGGAGAAAGCCTGAGATTCTTCCCACTTTGTAGGGAGGACGAGATCCCGGGTTCTTTCCCCGCCTAGCACAGCCTGCTGCTTTGCTGCTCTGCAGAACTCGGCAGCTGGCAGGAGAGTCACATTTTTTAGCCCCAGGCAGCATCTTCTTATCTCAAAGAGTCTTGCTTTCCTTTTCTCTATCTTATCTCAGTCCAAGACCTGGTGATGGATTTCACCTTCGGCATTTGCGATGGGCGTGGCTGCTTCTCCCATAGAGGCTGACAGTGCTCCCCCACGGACAGGTGGAGGACGTGTGCTTCTCACTCTGGGGTCTGCCCTTCAATTCCTGCCTCCCCAGCTGAGGTGGAGAGAGGAGGATCCCCCTCTTGTGGACTGGAGAGGGTGAGGTGGGACCCTGTTGCCTAGAGAGAGTAAATGAAACGGCCCATTCTCAGATTCAGCCCAGACCTGCTCTTACAGGAGAACAAAACATAATATTATCCACTCACGCACTCCTCCTTTAGGGTTGCTCAGAGGCCTTTTCAAATTTGAGCTTCACAGCTCTGAGAAGTAGCTTTTGCTTTCCCCTATTACATACAGATAAAGAAACCTAGCCACAGTGGGGCCAGGGTGACGCAGACAGTGAATGAAGAGCGAGCCTCCAATGTCTTCTGATGCCGCCTCCTGGGCATCTTTCAAGACATGGCTTGGAGGAGGATTTTCTCTTTGGGGACCACAGCTCCCCAGGCCTTCTTACTTTTCTTCCTCTGAAACAGGATGGCCTAGATGTGGCCGGCCCATTTTTTCACTGTTGTTGGACTCAAGTGAGTGAGTGCAGCCAGAGCTGGGTCTGCGGTGTGGCTTTGTTGAGCCCTGCTCTGAGGCTCACTGTACAGGCACACTTGAGGACACAGGCCCCGCGGAGAAGGGGAGGTGGCCTGGGGAGATTCCACCATGGAATGGTTTTTCAACAAACATGCACATAAACACCCCTGTGTATGTCCTGTGGCAGGTGACGCATGGTTAGACGAGAGCAGAGCTCAAGAGAGAGGCAAGTAGCCCTTATGGGGCCTCTTGTGTGCCAGGCACGGAGCCAAGGAGTTCACTTATTTCATTGGACTTTCCTAACAGTCTTATGAAACCACTCTCCTCGTTTCTCAATCCAAGGCTCAGATACATTAGACAATTTGCCTGTGGACTCGCTCGTAGTTTGTACAACTACAATTCCAGGTTGTCTGACTCTGAATGTCAGTAAACTAGAAATCTGTCTTTTACATGTCGCATGAATGTCCCATGAAGTAGGGAAGAGGTAGAAGGCTTTCCTTTTAGGGCCTAGAATAGCACTTTACGGATTAATTTATCTTGGTGTCTTCTACCTGCATTTAGCCTAATGATTTGGAGGTGGGAGGTGGGAGAGGACTTGAGGTCTTTGTCAGAAAGAATGCCAGAAGTTTCCTTGCTTGGGGGGGCCCGGCGGGATGGCTCAGTGGTCTAAAGCGCCTGCTTGGAAAAGCTTGGGCGGCTTCAGGGACCACGGTTCGATCCCCGGCACCACATGCTGCGCTAGCCCTGCCCTCAAGGTGCGGGCTGAGCCAGCCATAAAAGTGAGTGAATAAACAAATAAAGGTTCTGAAACAAGAAAAAGATAAATAAAATAAAAAGTTCTAAAAAAAAAAAAAGAAGAAGAAGAAGAAGTTTCCTTGCTCTGCGGGTGTGTATGTGCACACGTGTATGTGTAAATCTTAAGGGTAACCTTAGGAATACATCTGGGCCTTATCCACCTTTGAGTTCCCAGCGCTTAACACTTACTTTGCTTGACAAATAGCAAGGGCTCAGTTAGTGTCACCTCCCGATTTCAACAAAGGAGACCTTGGTGGGAACTTCAAAACCATGGAATCTGTGGCCATAGACTGGCCCAAAGCAGATAAATTCATTGGGTGTCAACCTTTAGAATATAGCAAGCAAGCGGGCCCGGCGGGTTGACTCAGTGGTCTAAAGCGCCTGCTTGGGAAAGCTTGGGTGGCTGCAGGGACTGCAGTTCGGTCCCCGGCACCACATGCTGCACCAGCCCTGCCCTCGGGGCGGGCTGAGCCAGCCATAAAAAAATGAGTGAATAAACAAACAAAGGTTCTGAAACAAGAAAAAAATAAATACAATTTTAAAAAAAAGAATATAGCAAGCAAGGGGGAATTGGGCAGTTAGTTGGAAGCCTTGGACATAGCTGCTTAAGAAGGTACATCCATCCCGGGATTCGGCAAAGCTGGGTTCCAGTCCCAGCTGCATCATGGACCTGTCTCTCTGTCTCGGGGACTTGGGGGCAAGTGCCTGCTTTCCGTGAGCCCAAGTTCATTTATCAGGTGAAGGGCTGCGCTTGCGTCCTAGAGCCTTCTTTTTTTTTTTTTTTTGTCTTTTTGAGACAGTGTCTCGCTATGCAGTTCAGGCTGGCCTTGAGCTCACTTTTGTAGCCTAGGCTGGTCTCGAACTCATATTGATCCTCCTGTCTCAGCCTCCCGAGTGCTGGGATTACAGGCGTGAGCCACCACGCCCAGCTTTTCCTAGAGCCTTCTTGATGCTGATGTTCCCTAAGCTTGGATTCCTTGGCTCCCGCCAACAGGCTCCGAGAGGAGGACCAAGAAACGGGCTACCGCTGAGCTACGTCCCTGTGCCTGCTTCTTTTTCTTACTTCGTTTAGTTGACAGGTAAACACGAATTGCAACATGGAGCGAGTAAAATGGAACATGTTTAGGATATGCATCATAATGCTTGGTTATATGTTCACTATGGAATAGCTAAATTGAACTATTGAACAAATCTGTTACCTCACACTTATTTTATTTATTTATTTATTTATTTTTTTGTGGGACCAGGGTTTGAACTCACGACCTTGCACTTGCCCAGCAGGCACTTGTGCCTCGGAGCTATCTCCCCAGCCCCTCACACTTATTTTATTGTGAGCACCTGAAAGATGCTCTCTGAGCAATTTTATAATATACAATGTATAATTAAGCTGTAGCCACCACAATGTACAGTAAGTTGCTTGAATTTCCTTCTGTCTAACTAAAGCATTGTGTCCTTTGACTCATGTTTCTCCAAGTCCTTCAGCCCTTAGCCTCTGAGAACCACTGTTATGCTCGGAGTTCTACTTTTTGAAAATATTCCACCTATAAGGGAGATCATGCAATATTTGTTTTTCTGTTCATGGTTTATTTCACTTCATATAATGTTCTCCAGATCCATCCAAGAAAGTTGTCTCAAAATAAAAGAGAGTTTCTGTTCTGTTTAGGAAAAGTGAGGTGTGGTACAGCCTGTCTAGCTGGGATAGGCTAGATAGCCTTGGCCAGATCTTTTCTTTTTTTTTTTTGTCTTTTTGAGACAGGGTCTCGCTATGCAGTTGAGGCTGGCCTTGAGCTCACTTTTGTAGCCCAGGCTGGTCTCGAACTCGCACCGATCCTCCTGCCTCAGCCTCCCGAGTGCTGGGATTACAGGCGTGAGCCACCATGCCCGGCTGGCCAGATCTTTTCAAGTCCAAGAATTTAAAAGAAATCATAGCCTCCCCTCACCCCTTCCCACCCCTGTTTTTAAATTGGAGCCTCTCTAGATACTTCACTCAGCCGGGCGTGGTGGTGCACGCCTGTAATCCCAGCACTCAGGAGGCTGAGGCAGGAGGATCAGTGTGAGTTCGAGACCAGCCTGGGCTACAAAAGTGAGCTCAAGGCCAGCCTGAACTGCATAGTGAGACCCTGTCTCAAAAGACAAAAAATAAAATAAAATAAAATAAAAAATAAAAAATAAAATAAAATAGATACTTCACTCAGCCTGCAGAGCCCCTGGGAAGCTGTCACTGTCAGAAGCAGCTCTTCTGCAGAGGAGGAGCTGGTCGGGAAGCCACGGCTCTTGGGGGCTGTTCTCGGCTCCCCTGTGGGCTGGCCATCTCCCACCCAGGCTAATTTGCACTGCTAATCTGTTATGTCTTTCTTGGTAATTTAGCACTTTCAGACAGTTATGGTTAGATTCTGTTTATTTTTCTAAACCTCACCAAACTCCGTAATACAGCAAGAGAGGGAGCGGAGAGGGCAAGGGGGAGGGAGAGTTTTTTCTAGAAACATAAACTCAAGATTCAGATGCTCTTTCCATCTGCAGGACAGCTGCTGTAGCATCCTGGCGATCCTGAAAACTCCAGCGTCGCATTGCAAGGCTCTTTTGCTGCCTTGGCTCTCCATCATCTCTTTGAGAGAACCTGGAGTTCACATCAAGGTGTGGAGAGCTGTTTAGCTGCTGCTGCCACTGGTCCCAGGAAACCTCCTAATCCTGCCTATCTGCCCTCCCCATTCTCCCAGTGGGGTCAGGATGTGGGCCACATCTTGCTTTTATCTGGGGGAAAGCTGGGACAGTGAGGGCTGGAAAAGATGACTGGTTAGGAGGAGGTTTGGGGGTCCCTGCTGGGCCAACCCCTCACCTGAGTTTTGTACAAGTTTTTGGTCCCTGGGTCCCTGAGAGGTTTCTTATCTTTTTCAGAGATCGCCATGCATTTCATTTCATGGCTGTAGCTAAAGTGGTGGAGACAAATGGGTGTTGGTGGGGCTGGGGAGATAGCTCCGAGGCACAAGTGCCTGCTGGGCAAGTGCAAGGTCGTGAGTTCGAACCCTGGTCCCACCAAAAAAAAAAAAAAAAAAAAAAAAAAAAAAAAATGGGTGTTGGTGAATGTTTACTCAGTGAACAGATGGTTTGATAATAGAGAATCATGCAAGGTTTGAGCAAGATGGAAAGAGAAGGCAGACAGCTTTGAACTTATCAGGTGCCCCTTTGTCCCATTGGAAGCAGAAAGATGCATATTAAAGAATTATTTTATTTTTTATTTTTTTCTTGTTTCAGAACTTTTGTTTGTTTATTTTTATGGCCGGCTCAGCCTGCCCTGAGGGCAGGGCTGACACAGCATGTGGTCCCGGGGATCGAACTGTGGTCCCTGCAGCTACCTAAGCTTTCCTAAGCAGGTGCTTTAGACCATTGAGCCATCCCTCTGGGCCCCTCCATCTCCCCTTGGCAGATGCATGTTTGCAAATCTTTCCTGTGCTATACATATAGTCCTTCCTTCTATCTTCGCCACATCTTCCCCTTTGGTCAAACTTTTCGAAGCTATCACCTACATTTTCTGCTTTCCTGTTGGACTCGTTTCATCCTGAACCTACTGTGGAATGCCAGGCACTGTCCCGAGGGAATGTCACCCTGTGAAGTCAGCAGGGTCACCGTCAGGCACTTTTCCATGTTTTTCTTACTTGACTTCTCGGTGATGTTTGACCCCATTTGCTTACCCTCCGTCTTGCTGGGCTCTGTCCCTTCATCTTCCTAGATCTCTTTCCATTATCCGTGGTGATGCTTTCCAGTTTCCTTCGTGCTTTACTCCCCACCCCACACTGGTCGCTGAGAACTCACTGTGGTTCCAGGACAGTCAGTGTTAGCTTCTATCCTTGCTCCACTCACTCCCCTCTTCTGGCAGTGCTGTGTCCTCCTGCCTACAGCCCAGAACTGCTCTTCCACCAAGGTCTTTCTTCTGAACTGCACCTTAAGCTCTCTTAAGGAGAGCAAAGCAAGCCTCCCTCTACTCTGAATTGATGCACATTAGCATATATACTTTTATGCATTTATGGAGACCTCACCTTGGAGAAGGGCACTGACCTTTCCCCCGAGCCTCTGCCTTCTTCCTACCATCCAACTGTCTATGCCATCTTCACCCCCACGCACCACTCTGCTCTGCTCTAGCCCCATCCTTGCTTTCTTCTTTGGGGTTCTCCTTTCTTGCCATCACTATAGCCTCCTAACTGACTTCCCTTGGGCAGGTTTTGACCATTCCAGCTTCATATACGAGAGCAGCAAGCATGCTCTTCTGACTCAAATCTTGTCATTAACTCCCTTATTTAAAATTCTTCAGTGACTTCTCACTGTCTGGATAGAATAGAAATCTTTCAACTTATCGCACAGAAATCATGTAGGATCCAGGCGCCATCCATCAGTTCAGCCTCGGTTCCCCTCCCCAGTCCTCCTACTTGAGCCACAAAGAAACTTCAATTCATTGCTGTAGATCTCAGAACACGGCGAGGTTTGAACGGCTGTGTCTGCACTTGCTCCTCTGTCTGCCTGTGCTGCCCTTTGATGTCTCCTGTCTGAAAAACTCCTGTTCTTCCTTCCGGGCTCAACTCGCTCTGTCTCTTCCCTGCTTTCTCAAGGAAAGTTTGAGAGTTTGACAGCTGGCCAGATAGCTCAGCAGACTAAAGCGCCTGCTTCGGCAGAGTGCAGGGGCTGGGGTTTGATCCCAGCATACTGTGCCAGCCCTGCCCCTGGGGGTGCCCTGAGACTGTCACTGAGACTGGGCTTGGTGCTCACTTATGTAATCACAGCATTCGGGAGGCTGAAAAAACAGGATCACTACGAGTCCGATCTGTGTAGCGAGAACCTGTAGACCCTGTACTAAATACATGAAAAAGAAAAGAAAATTTGAGTGTTTCCCCTCACCTCTTTGCTGTACCTGTCTGGACCACAAGAATGGTAACCACTTATTATGATTGCCCATTTGAAGGAGGAATCTCTGCCCATACCCTGAGGTCTAAAATCAACAAGAGTGGTATTCACATCTTTTCGTCATTGTATCTCTTATAAAAGTACTGGGTTTGGCCTAGGATAGACCCTCAGTGAACGTTCAGTGAATAATGATGCCTCGTTCTTCTTGCTCACTTTCAGTGAGCCAGGCCAGTGCTAAGCACCTTGATAACATCATGCCATTTAATTCACGCAACTGTCATGCCCCTAGGAGGTAGGTGTTCTTATTTCCGTTTTAAAGATGGGAAACTGAAGTGCACAAAGGATAGGCAACTTTCCCAAGCTAGCAAGTCGCAAGGAGATCTGGGCTCCATGCACTTGCTGTGAGGGTTGTAGGGCTTGATACAGTGTGTCAGCTTGGCTGAATGACTCAGCGGCCCGGTTCCCTGTTGGTGGGAGCCCCACTCTGGGGTGCAGTTGGTTCCTCCCTGGAGCATGACCAGGGCCCGCCCAGGATATGATTGGCTTTCTCCCTAGGGTGGGATCAAGGGCCCATCCTGGGGTATGATTGGTTCCACCCTAGGACGCAATAGGCCCACATCAGAATGACTGAGCACAAAGAGCCTTTTTTTTTTTTTTTTTTTTTGTGGGACCGGGGTTCAAACTCACGACCTTGCACTTGCCCAGCAGGCACTTGTGCCTCAGAGCTTTCTCCCCAGCTCCTACAAAGAGACTTTTTAAAGGACTGAAGAAGGAGTCAACACTTCACTTTGTCAGAGAAGCTTCGGTCTTCACATTCAGACTGGACTCAATCGTCTGGCTTGCAGCGCAGACTCTTCGGCCTCCAGCTTGGATCTTTCGCCATCTGTCGCAGACTTTTCAGCGTCCATTACAGACACTTCAGTCTTCCATCGCAGACCCATCAGCCGACAGAGACTTACACGGAGTGCTGCAGTGAAGTCCAGACCTCGGGATTGAATTCTTCATTCCGGAGTGTGCAGACGCCCTGTGCGTGCTTCCTCATCTGACTCTGTGGCTGACTATTGGAAGCTAATCTTATAATTCCTTATAGATTGTATATTTTGTGTTAATATCCATTCCTTATATCATATCTATTCTGTTCCTCTAAGCAAAACCCTGACCAGTACAAGGGTGTACTGCTAGTTGTAGTCACTAACTCTGTAGTGGGTTCTGAGTGGGGCTCTTGGAGCTGCCTCCCATGCCCCAAACCATTCAGTGCCTTCACCAGCCTCTACCCATGAACAAGGGCTTTGAAGCCTGCACTTGGCAAACAAGGCTGAGGTGTCCCCAGCTCAGCCACTTTTAGTGGAGTATTAAAGTATGTTTTTGCCTCGAGGATCCCATTCTCAACCTGAGGCTCGGGTGTCTGGCTGGGAGCTCCACACAGACTCGCTGACTGTTCAGACTTGTGATCAGCGACACTCATAATGCCTGACTCCTCAGACGTGGCTAAGCCAGCACCGGTCCTGGGTCACCAGTCCTGGATCACTGATGGCTTCTCCTGTTGGCCAGCGTTCTTAGCGTGCACAGCCCTAACCTAAGGCCCACTTAGCCTTGCTCTGAGCCTGTGCTCCTCACTGCAGTCACCCAGCTTGGCAACTGGAAGCCAGAGGAGACAGAGAACTGAGGTGACACTTTGAGTAGAACCATGGTGTGTACTGGAGAGGGCTGTGCTCAGACCAAGAGTCCAGGGCAGTCCCTCTCCACAGGGTCCCCAGCAGTCCCAACCCTGCTCGGTGAGTTTTTTCCCCCTCATGTATTTAGTACAGGGTCTGCAGGATGTCAGTGCACAGATGGGACTCAGTGATCCTCCTATTTTCAGCCTCCCAAGCGCTGGGATTACAGGCGTGTGCTACCATACCCAGTCTCAACTGCCTACTCAGGGTGCCCCAGGGTGGAGCTGGCATAGCCCTCTGGGTGCAAACCCCAGTCCTTGTGTCTGCCTAAATAGAAGCTTTAGTTTGCTGAGCTATCTGGCCGGCCCTAGGTAGCCTTTCTGCATGGTTACTGTTAGTTTCTCAGTATGGCAAGGCCACAACGCAGGCAGCTAACAGGTGGGCTATTTTTTTTTTTTTTTTTTTTTTTTTTGCCTTTTTGAGACAGGGTCTCACTGTGCAGTTGAGGCTGGCCTTGAGCTCACTTTTGTAGCCCAAGCTGGTCTCGAACTCGTACCGATCCTCCTGCCTCAGCCTCCCGAGTACTGGGATTACAGTCGTGAGCCACCATGCCCGGCTTAGGTGGGCTATTGTGCATTCAGCTTTTATTGCTGTATCAGTGGTCATTTTTACCTGACTACAAATAAGTCTGCTTTCTGGAGGCTGCATCCATAGATTTAATCAAATTTTGGATGGCGAATATCAAGGAAAACAATTGTATCTGTATTAACCATATGCAGACTTTTTTTTTTCTTATTACTATTCCCTAAGCTATAAAGTTGAACAACTTTTGGAATAGCATGTACTTTGTATTAGATATTATAAATAATCCAGAGATGACTTAAAGCATACAGGAAGATATGCAACTGTCGTGCCATTTTACATAAATGACTTGAACAACTACAGATTTTGGTTGTCTAGGAGTCAATCTCTTCATGTATATTTCAGGAAGATTATCTCATCAATAATATGTAGTCATGGGACCCAGCGGGATGGCTCAGTGGTCTAAAGCGCCTGCTTGGGAGGGCTTGGGCGGCTTCAGGGACCAAGGTTCGATCCCCAGCACCACATGCTGCGCCAGCCCTGCCCTCAGGGTGGGCTGAGCCGGCCATAAAAATGAGTGAATAAACAAACAAAGGTTCTGAAACAAGAAAACAAATAAATAAACAAAAAATAAATTAAAAAAAATATGTAGTCATAAATGAAAAAAACTTGAATTTTAGACATATGTGAAGGCCAGATTTTTTTTTTTTTTTTTGTCATTTTGAAACAGGGTCTCAGTAT
>PVJA010057355.1:0-10468 GCA_004027025.1 Myocastor coypus
TGGTACTGTGACTGAACCCAGGGCCTTTATAATAACTATGTCCTTAGTCTGCTTTGTATTTTGAGAAAGGGTCTAAACTATTAAATTTCCCAAGTTGGGCTCATTTGTGATCCTTCTGCCTCAGCCTCCCAGAGTGCCAGGATTACACGGCTGTGCCATTAGGTCTGGTAGCAGTCACAGGTACAGGTGACATACTGCAGATAGCATTTAGAAGCATGCCTGGCTGGCACAGACTGTGTATATAATAAAGATTTTCTCTTATTGCTATTGTGGTTGTAACGTAGCACTAAAACTCTTTGAATATAAACTTGGATCTTGAGAACCAAACACAGCCTCACAGATTAGGAATATCTGATCATGTATATAAATTCCCTATAATGAATGTAGTCATTATACGTACCTAGACTGTATCAGTAAACTTAAGTAAACTTTAAAAAAGAAAATTGAAGGTCCAGAAACAAACTCATAAAAAAAGAATAAGTAATGCTACCATTACTGAGTTATTCTTCATAGTTTTAATTACTGTGCAATTTCCTAAGTATGACTATTAATAAAAATCCAAAATAACTTTCAATCTACTCACATGGAAAAGTTTGTTCTTTTAAAATTAATTTAATAAGTTATAAACTGTGATATAACTGAGTATTTGGCTTTGGTTAAAAGCAGTTAAGTGATTGAGGCACAATGAATACAACAAGACTCAATTTTATCTTAGGAAAGAACAGATTACAGACCATTCAAATTTCTTTTTTAATGACTTAAAAAACTAATACTTCAAAAAGAATTATCTGTGGCTAATGATCATGAGATTTTTTCAAGTACAAAGAAGATTCTGCCACAAGACTTCTTTGGATACAAATTATTCACAGAATACAATGATTTTAAAGCAACTGACAGGGCAATTGATCTATGAGCAGATAATAGTAAACATGAAATTTTCAAAAAGATGAAGAATCATTAAAAATAAACTACCATGTAAGACTGTCTTCTCTTCCCCAGGTTTCTCGTCCTCCTGTTTGCCTCTTTTCTGCCTCTTTGCTGTGATTTCATCCAATTCTTTTTGTTCTTCCTAAGAAAATGAAAGAGTAAATTTAAAAATGAATGTCTGAGAACCTCATCATATCCAAAGCTGGTTAAAAACCCCTTATAATGAAGCCAAGTTTTGTGAACCGTAGGTACAAGCATATTTCCCAGGACAACAAGCTCAACTCTTCTGTAAACAAAGATTGATTACCTTTCTGTAGATCACAAAATGGCACTGAATGGATAATGGTTATAGTACAGTGGAATTATGAATGTGGGAAAGGGAAAGAATTCTGTAGTTTTATTTCATAAAATTTATAATACTATTTTATAAAAATAAAGATAAAATTTAACATTTTAAAATAAATTAGTGAGACCCATCACTTTCAATGTGACAGAAATTGTGATCCTTTTATTTGAATATGTGGTTGCGGAATAGTAGTAACCATGGTAGCTTAAGAATATTATTAAGGTGATTTTGGTTTAATATTCTATTTTAAGTAAAAGTATAGTATAAAATAAAGACTAATATCAATATCATGAGAAAAAGAAATTTTTTTTTCTTTTTTTCCCAATTTTTTTATTGTTTAAATTTAACAATGGTTATATTACATATTTTCATCATCAGACCAGTTTAGATTAATACATATAGGTATATAAGATTGATCAAACAATTAAACATTAACCTTTCTAAATCCACATTACTTTCTTTTTTCTTTTCCCCCTTCTGAGAAAAAGAAATTTTATTGTAATTTTTTAAACATTAAGACAGAAATTTTGATGAATCATTTGTTTCTCTAAGGAAATCTCAAGTTTATACATACTTTCACAGAGATGTAGTACACACTTGAACTGAACATGAAAAACCTCAAAGCTTACCTCTGAAGGTTTGGCTACATCTTTTTCATCCACATATTTTGCCCATGGTCCTAAGAAACCATCAATATTAGATGCATCATTTTCTTTGAATTTTTTCCTCTTTTCTGTTTTCTTCTGACCAGTTTCAAATACAGTTAAACCTATATTAATAACAAAAAGAAATGACAAATATATCTAGAGTTACAGAAAGGTGATTATTTAAGTGATCAAAACCAAAAATAAAATCAACACAAATTTGCCCATATTCCAAGCTACACTATACAGAATGGTTTTTAAAAACCTACTGAAGCCGGGTGTGGTAGCGCACGCCTGTAATCCCAACACTTGGGAAGCTGAGGCAAGAGGATCGCTGTGAGTTCGAGACCAGCCTGGGCTACAAAAGTGAGCTCAAGGCCAGCCTGAACTGCAAAATAAGAACCTGTCTCAAAAAGACAAAAACAAATTAAACTGCATCACTCTGTCAGTTTTTCTAAAAAAAAAATCAAGGACCATAAAATACTAGCCTTTTCTATCTACTGCAAGACATAATTTTAAGTAATTATATGTATTTATGAGATATATTTAAAATAAATTACCTTGATTTTTCTCAGCTTCTTCTACGGAACCAATGTATTTAGCAGACACTTGATGATTATCTAATGAAGGATCCAATGCATAACCTATAGGAAGTAAGTGCAAATTACTGATACCATTTTGCCATTTATAATTTATTGTATGACTATACAAATATACTCACTTTACATTTTCTTTCTCAAGTGTTAAAAATAGTCTCTTTAAGGACTAATCTTTTTTTCCTGAGCTCAATTTCTATTAACAATTAACTCAAATCTTAGGCTGGACCATGAATGACTTCAGCAAAAAAGAAAGCTTTTTACAGGGTGAATCCACCATGTTGACACTACATTACTAAGAGCCTTTTGGACCATGAAACCAAAATTCAGTTTCAAATATTCTAAAAGCTTAAAAAAATACATGTACATCATATATTAGAAAATTAAGAAGCTATTTCCTTATGCTTTTTGATAATGGATATTACAGGGCTTTATTAAATTATATAAACTATTAAGAAAGAAACACTAAGAAGATTATATAAAATCTAGCTATTATTCTGTAAATGTCATTTTCAGTAAGAACAGTTTTCCTTCTAATCTTAATATATTTTGACTTCATAAATTACTCTTCATTCATATTTCCCTAGTAAAAGAAGTAAGGTTATCTATAATCAAATGAATACACTTATTTCAACTGGCTATAGAGTGCTTAGCTACACATAAATGTGGTCTTAGTGGTCTAGGAAAACCTAAGGTAAGTCTACATAAGTAACTTCAATTTAGTTTTTTATCAAGTAGGTATGTTTGATACAGTAAATTTCATAATAATCCTCATAAAAGAATGATACATTGATAAATCTGTGGACTATAACTCATGCATATAAACAATAATGAAATATATTAAATGTACTAATTCATTTTTTAAGAAGAGCACATCCTAGAAGATATGTTAATATTTGAAGTCTTTAGCTAAAGATTAAAGGGAGTTTGTTTGGGGGAATAAAAAAAGATTTGTCAGTGAACATTTTAAAACAAGCCAAGGATGCAGGTGCTCCACTCACCCTTATGATATGCAAGAATAGAACCAACCACCTGGCTATTAGTTCATTTGCTCAGACATTTTTCAGCATTAAAATATGTTCTTAGCCAGTAGAGAGAGCTTGATGGCAGAAAAAGAGCTTTGGAGTAGAGTAGAATCTCTGAAATCACAGGTTCAAATCCTATGAGTTATTTTAGCTTTCACTTTTTTGATGTACAGAATAGTGTTCTGTACATGATTTTTCTTATTGTGACTTGTATGAGGCTCATATAAAATTTAGTTCAACATATCATGAGCTAAAAATTCCCATCTCAACCATAAAAATCTTATCTACATGTAAATTCTACTTCAAAAGGAGATTTATGTAAAAATGGTACTGTGGGATATGTCTGAAAAGAGAGAGGGAAGGATATCTTTGGTTTTTCTCATGTCTGTGTAGTCACCAATCCCAACTCATCTGGCCATACTCTTGTTCCTGAGCAAAGGAACTCATACTTTTCTCCAGTTCCAGTTCTTCTGTGGCAAAAATCTTACTGGTACGCCCAGCAACTCTACTGTAGGTATTTTTATTTTCCTTTTATGAATAAGAGAAATCACCTAGTCATATACTCTACCAGAAATCAGTCAGTGATAGAACAAGATTGATCTAACTCTAATAACATTACAGAATTTCAGTCCAGCTAGATTTCTACCCTTCCATTCACAAATAAATATATTTCCACTGTAATTCTTAAACATGCTCATAGACCTTTGAAGCTTATCTTCCATTTTACTCTGCAATGGAGTTAATGTCTACTTTTTTCCTCCAAGTAATTTTATGCGAAAGGACTACAATACCAATTTTGTTACTATACCCTTAAGATTACCAGTAGTATTGTTCTAAACAATAAATAATTTGTAAAAGAATATTATAAATAGGTGGAAAAATCTTCAACCTCATTAATCCCAAAAAATAAAATTGAAATAAAGAAATATAAAACTCTGATTATCAAACAAATGGAGGAAACAATTGCATCAATCTTTGTAAAGAAAAAGAGAACTTTAAAAAAAAATTTTATTTTTGATACAGTGTCTCACTATGTATTTTGGACTCACAGTGATCCTCCTATCTCAGTGTGGGGATGGTAGAATAATTTGGGAGAAATCTAGAAAGAAATGTAATAATATATAATAAAAGCTTCAAAACATTTATATTCTTTGGCTTACTTTTGGGAATTCATTTAAGGAGATAACAAAAATCTGTTAAATCTTACACATAAAAAAAATTCACAACTGCATCTCAGCTCTTTAAAGGGTAATCCACTACACATTTTTAAATGTGTGAATAATAAATATATAACAATTTTAAATGTGCAAACTGGAACTTGAAATCTAATGTTATAAGAAATTCTCATAAAACTATGGCAACATTTTTAACATTAAAATTGTTAATACACAGTTTCTAAATATTCTAATTCTTTTTTTTTTTTGGTGTGGAACTGGGGATCAAATTCAGGACCTTGCACTTGCCAGGAAGGCACTTGGGCCCCTAAGCTATAATACTGAAGTTAAAGTTCATATTAATAATGGCTATAGTGAGACTAAAGTAATTTATCTAGTTGTCTATTTTTTACTTCTACACACTAGTGTAGAGAAAATTCAGAGGAAATGTAGAACTCATACTGAAAAGCTCCAGTAACATGAACAGAGGGCAGAAACTGAGGGAGAAAAGGGAACCCATGGTACAACAGAAGTCGTATAAATTGTTGAGGGTGAACATATAAATTGTTCAAGAGAATCCCATATATCAGAGCTAAAAGCCAAAATACAAAGTTAATGAGACTGTCATCAACAGTACTCTGCAGGTTGGATCTACAGTAAACTAAATGTATTACAGATTATACATGCTCCAGAAGTCATTCCTGAGATTATAATAACATTATATTAAAACATGAGCATAAAAATAGGATCAATATTTGTTCTATATCCCAGCACTGGTATAAAGACATTTATACCAGGCAAAACTGAATTCATAGATACAAAGATGATAAAGTGGCATGAAGAACTCATCCTTCCAGTAAGGCCCCACTTAAACAGTAGTCTTATCATATTACTAATTAAGTCTTACCATAACCTTACCATATGTGACAAAAGTTCTCCTTTGCTGTTCAAACATGAAATCATTGATATGAGCTGGTTCAGCATATCCAGAAAGCATATTTCTAGGAGCAGCCATTTGCTGTGTTCTAAAAGGATTTTCTGGTCCAAACTGCAAAGTTACGAGAAAAACAAGCAAAGGAAAAAAGAAAATCGTAAGTTCTGACTATACAGAAGTCAGAATCAAATTACTATATAATGTATTTTCAATTCTAAATCAAGGGCAGATTAACCTATCTGGGAGCATACCAGCTTTACATGGTGTACTGCAACTGGGTGATGGCCAATTAGCACTGTACATCACTGCGTGGAACAAAAGAGCCCAATTCACCGGAGAACTAACCACATATAGTTGTTGGCTACTATATTCCCACCATTGAAAGATGTCCTATTTGACAGTGCTGTTCTGGATAAATGAGAATTACTGGTTTTATTCTAAACAATGATATGGGAGATTTTTTGGTGATCTTTTGTCAGTAATGTCACGATGGAGTAATTAAAACACAACCAGTATGTTTCTTCTGCACTAGATTCTGAGTTCTGAAGAGTAGTGACACAAACTCTATATTTACTACAGCGCCTGGCAGAGAAAGCATTAATGAAGGACAGACTAATCAGAATTCCCACAAGGGAAACAGGATAGGGAAATAGATAATAAAAGTTAAATACTTGAAAAAGAATTCCAAGGAAAAGACCTAACAATATAAATAAAAATTTCCCCACTTTGAAAAGTCACACTGTGGAAGGCTATTATTAGTTATTTGCTGATAATGCTCTTAATTTCCAAATATTATTTATTTAAAAATTCTGATAAGTTAGAGTAGAGACATATTCTACTCAAATCACAAATGAAGTAGAAAGGCCAAAGATGATTTTTTTTTTTTTTTTTTTATCTACGGCCAAACATTTTATTAACTGGTAGGACTGAGCTAGAACCTTAGCCAAGGATCATAATATTCTTTAAATTCACAATCATAGCTTCAAACTTGTAAATAAAACAAGGGGGGGCACTTCAAAACTATGAGAACACATTATATAAAGAGGTATTAACTTAATGCTGTTATTAAAAAAGTATCTGGAACATCCAAGTTTTAAAAACATTTTTTAAAATGGAATAAAAAAATGAGTTTTCCACTTTGGATGGAGTGATAAAAAGAGTACTTTTTATCTGAACTTGGGAAGAACTACTGTCCTTATGAAATATTTTGACAGTGGTACATCTCTTTTTACTATAATTATAAACTATCATTTCTATGATACAATAGAGAGCCACAAACATAAATTATTTATCTGCCCTTAATCAGGGCCTCTTTTGATCCATTTTAGCGTGAAGTTCACTTTGTCTGCAAATAGGATAGCCACCCTTGCTTTTTCCTGGGGTGTTGTCACATGAAATATTGTTTTTCATCTTTTGACTTTCTGTCTGTGAATTTTTCAGTTGAAATCTACCAAGGAGACACACCCCTAACTCCAGTCTGTCTCTTATCATTGGTTAACTGAGACCATTTGCACTGAGTTTTTAACTAATATATATTAATGTATTCTTGTTATTTTATTTTCTTATTGTTGGTTTTCTGTCTTTCCTCTTTGTTTAACTGTTTATGTTGCCTACTGGATACTTTCTATTAGCATTTTTGGGATGGTAGTCTTTTCTTTTTTTCCTGAAATATCATTCAAAAGGTTTGAAGGTCACCACATACTCGTAAAGGGAAACTCCAGGATGAAGAAGCAATAATTGTAAGTATACATGAATCAAATCAGATGCATCCAACTATATAAAATAAATATTAATGGACATGAAATAATAAAATAAGTACTAATACAGTTGTAATGGGGTACTGTCACAAATAGAAAAGCTAAAAAAAAGAAAATATCAGAACTGAACCAAAGCTATGAACAGATGGACTTGGTAGGTGTCTATAAAGTATTCTACCCCACAACATCAGAATATACATTCTTCTCAGCTGCACAGGGGATGCTTTCCAAAACAGGCTACAGAATATGCTTAATACAAAGAGATTAAATTAAAGAAGAAATTAAATGGTATTAAATGATAAAGCCAACCCAACATTCCTATTTAATATAGTTGTAGAAACCCTAGCTAGAGCAATTAGACAAGAGAAACAAAGCATAAAGATAGAAAAAAAGAAGTTAATTATTACTATTTGTAGGTGACATGATACATGATGACATAGACAACACAAAAAATTCTACCAAAAGAATTCTACATTTAATAACCAAATTCAGTAAGAGAGCTGAAAACACTGATACTCAAAAAATTAATAGCATTCCCGTATGTGAATAAACTTACAGAGAGAAATTAAGAGAAACAATCCCTTTAATAGCTCAGTGGACTAAGCACCTGCTTAGACAAGCACAGGCACTGGGTTCAATCCCCACCACAACATGTTGTGTCGGCCCCACCCCTAGGAGTGCTATGCTGGCCACTGAGACCAAGCGTGGTAGTGTGCCCCTGTAATCTTAAAGCTGGGGAGGCTGAAAACAGGAGAATCACTAGGAATCCAAGCTGCACAGTGAGACCATGTACTAAATATTTAAAAAAAAAAACTGTGTGTGTGTGTGTGTGTGTGTGTGTGTGTGTGTATGTGAGAGAGAGAGAGAGAGAGAGATCTATATTCTGAAACTATAGTACTCTAAAAAAGGAGATTGATGAAGGTAGCAGGAAATGGAAAGATATCCTGTTCATGGATAGAAAGACCATAGTGAAAATGGTCATACATCTAAAATTATTATACAGATTCAATGCAATCCCAATAAAAAAAAATACCATTAGAATACCCTACAAGACTAGAAAAAACAATTTGAAAATTCACAAGGAACCAGAAGAGAGCTTGAATAGTAAAAACAATAGCAAGGCAAGGGACATCAAAATACCTGATGAGAAATTATACTACAGAGCTACTATAATGAAAGCAGTATGTTACTGGCACAAAAACAGACCTGAGGATCAGTGGAACAGATTAAAAGATGCAGAAACAATTCCAAACACATCCAACCACCTTACTTTGACAAAGGGGCCAAACATGTTCAGTGGAAGGATAGCCTCTGTAAAAAATAGTGATAGAAAAATGGGCTTTCCACACGCTGAAGACTAAAAGTAGACCTATGCCTATCACCATGCACTAAACTAAAAGCAAAATGGATCAAAGATCTAAAGATTAAAACAGAAACACTAAATCTGCTGTAAGAGAGAATAGGTAGGACTCTTGGAAGACACAGGTGTAGGCAGAGACCTTATGAACAAAACTCAGAACATATGGGAAACACTACAGTGAATCAACAGCTGGGACCCCATCTTATTAAAAACCTTTTGCACTGCAAAGCAAACTGCCAATAGGGTGCAAAGAACAACCACAAAGTGGAAAAAAGTTTTAGTTAGTTGCTTTTCAGACAAAGGACTAATATGCAAAACATACAAAGAATTGAAAGCAACAAGACCTCCCAAATTCAAAAACCACTCAAAAACTGGGCATTTAGTTGAATACACATTTCTCAGATGAGAAAGAATAAAGCAAATAAATACATGAAAATGTGTTTATCACCACCAGTTATTTGAGAGATGCAAATTAAAACAATACTGAGATATCGTCTTACATGAGAAAAAATGGCTATTATCAAGAAATCAATCAATAACAGATGTTGTCAGGGATGTGAAAAAGAAGAACCCTTCTCTACTGTTGGTGGGTGTGTAGACTGGTGCACCACTGCAAATCAGTGTTAAGATTCCTCCAACAACAGAGTAAGAGGTTCTCTTTGCTCACTTATTCCCCATCTTGGTACCTTTCCCAAAGAATTAAAAGCATCATGCCACAGCAATAGATGCATATCATGTGCATGTCATCATAGTTTACAATAGATAACTTTTATTTTACACACACATATATATATATATATATATATATATATATATATATATATATATACATACACAATAGATAACTTTTAGTAACAACCCAAATATCTGTCAATTGATGAATGGATAAAAAAAGATAAGGTCTTTTTAAAAATAAAACAAAGTGCTATTCACTCATGAAGAATAAACTTGAGACATTTATAGCTAAATGGATGGACTTGAGACCATACTCTTAAATAGAATAAATTGGTCACTCATATTGTTGTATTATCTTTTGGTGTGAGAAAGTGAAAGTATGAATAAGAACCAAAATGAGTAATAGAGACTGTGTAATATGAAGAAATTGTTCAAAAAGAAAGGGGAACTAGGGAGAGGCAGGGAGAAAAGTAGGAAGGTAAGGGAAAATGAGAAAAGAAGGGTTAAATAGAAACAAAGCTTTGTAAATAAGGAGGGGAGGAGGGGTTCAAGATAGTGGAAAGTAACAGAAAGAAAGGTACCAAGATATATCATATACAGGTAACAAATCTCCTATGATAATTATGAATCATTATGTATATCTTGAAAATACCAAGAATGATAATAATAAAAAACAATAAAAATCTCCATCGTTTTTACTGTTATTCCCAGGGACATATATTGCCAATCTCTATGCTTATTGGTAATTTTGGGGCCCGGTGGGATGGCTCAGTGGTCTAAAGCGCCTGTTTGGGAAAGCTTGGGCGGCTTCAGGGACCGCGGTTCGACCCCCAGCACCACATGCTGCGCCAGCCCTGCCCTCGGGACGGGCTGAGCCGGCCATAAAAATGAGTGAATAAACAAATAATTCAATAGCCTCCAATATCACAAGCTTCACTGGTGGCACACTGCAATTGCAAAACCTTTGATTGTATATGTATCTGCTTCCTCTTAGTCCAAAGAGAAGTATATTCTTTCCTTTTTTTTTTTTTTTTTTTTTTTTTCTTTTTT
>PVJA010057356.1:0-10468 GCA_004027025.1 Myocastor coypus
GGGGAGGAAGGTGAAAGGGGTAGGCAAAGGAGAAGTAGAAGGAAGGGGAGAGAAGGGGAAGGCAGATGAGGAAGAAGGAGAAATGAAGAGGAGGCGGAGAAAGAGGAGGAGGAAAAGCAAAGTGATAAAGGAAGGGGAAAGAGGAAGTAGAAGGAGCAAGAGCAGAGGGTGGAGTAGGAGGGAAAAGACAGACTACATCGAACAATAAATTTCAGGAAGAGGAGGTGATCTGTGATATTACCACCATATCTTATTACCATTAATATTTTTAAAATATGAACAAATCATAAGCTAAACAACAAGAAGGTATGCACGGGCCAAGGAAGCTAAACTGAGCTGGGAGCAAGAGGCAAAGAAGTGTCAGGAAAACAAAACTATGAGAGGATTTAAGGCCTAATCAGAAGCAAGATAGAAGAATGACAAACAATGCTTAAAATGTGTTAAAAGACATAGAGAACAACATCAAAAGACGTAAGCAAAACAAACATGTTAAAATCCTCCCAAATTTAAATTAAGGTGGTAAAAAGGATGGTGAGCACGAAGTTATATTAGCAGGTATTGCATACATATTTATTAGTGCATGAAATATTTGCAAAACTTGAAGCCTGGAATCCACAGGCTCAACTGTCATATGGCGCATCTCGAAAACTGACAAAGGATGAACAGCAAAGTGTATTGTTCAAATATAAATAAACCCTGCTGGAACTTAAAAATCTCAGTGTGCGAGTAGAAAGCAATAGTCAGCTCTCAGACTTCTACAATTAATGGGCAATACTAAGAGGTAAAGGAGCACTGAAAATTTAGAGAACCTACAGCACAGGATTTATAAATAAGTTAACTGCCATTTATGTTGAAAAACCTCAGTATATTATTCTCAGAAGATTCTTTAAAGAGAAAAACACTTAAAAAGCAAACTCTAGCAAAGCAAAAGAGATAAATTAAAAAGATGAGGTTAGCAATTATTTATTCCATTTGTCTTATATATTAAAACACATGTGAAGATAATATTCACAGATAAAAGAAAAAAATAAGTAAATGTTTCAAACATTATCACTAAAGTGGTAGCACTTAAAAAGATAGCAGGTAATGAATATTAATGCCTCTGTTGAGTTCAGCGTCTTTTATGGCTGAGGTCAAAAATAGTTACATCTGAAAAGTATTTTAGATTTGTAAATAATTTTAATTTATTTTCAAACTATTTGAAGTTGGAAGCAGCAAGATAAGTAATAGCAGCAATTAAATTGGACAGCACAAATATGGGATGAGAGAATAGAAAAAAATAGAAATAGGCTAAACATTTTCAAAATATCCTGAAATATCATCAAGAAATTTAAAAGGCAAATGATAAACTAGATACCTATTTGCAATATATGTCGTTGATCTCTATCAGCAAGCTCCTGCAAAGGATAGAAATAGCGTCAACAATGCCAGTAAAATTGGACAAGTGTATCAAATTATATAGCAAAGCCACAATAAAGGAAAATCAGTAGAACAAATGACTGGATTCTTGAATAAATAAACTGCAGCAAACCAGAAGATTGACAAGAACTGCTATCAATTAAAAGATCCATAAGAGTTAAGTAAACCCCCTGTAATGTGCTCATCTTTTTAGAAACGTAATTTAAAAAATTAAAAGATGGGCCCAGCAAGATGGCTCAGTGGTCTCAAGCGCCTGCAGGCAGCTGCAGGGACCACAGTTCTATCCCCTGCACCACATGCTGTGCCAGCCCTGCCCTCAGGGTAGGCTGAGCCGGCCATAAAAATAAATGAAAAAATAAACAAATGTTCTGAAACAAGAAAAAATAAAATAAAATAAAAGACATTTCTAAAACACTGAAGATACTGCCACATCATTGAGTATCAAATATTTGGTTGACAGCTGTTAATTTTAGAGGGTGATCATATCATAATGTTGTAGATTTTGTTTTTCAAGGTCTGTTAGGATACAATGTTGAATTGTTGAAGGGTCAATAGATATGATATATGGGATTGAGTTTCTAGTATATCATGAAAATTGTAGGAAAGAAAAGTGGTAGGAGCAAAGACAATAGTCGTTTTTGAATCCAAGAAATGTGTCTATGTGAGTTCATTACACCATTCTCTGTATGTTTGGAAGGTTTTTTTAAAAAAGAATTATTTTATTTTATTTTTTGTTTCAGAACTTTTGTTTGTTTGTTTATTTATTTTTATGGCCGGCTCAGCCTGCCCTGAGGGCAGGGCTGGTGCAGCACGTGGTGGAGAGGATCGAACCCTGGTCCCTGCAGCTGCCCAAGCTTTCCTAAGCAGGTGCTTTAGACCACAGAGCCATCCTGCCAGGCCCCTGTGTGTAGTTTTATTGTATACATTTGAATTAGTAGTTTCTACAAGTCCTATGCAAGAGGTGCAACTCCACAGGCCTAGAGAACAGATTAATCAAAAACATCAGAATGAAGCCGGGTATGGTGGCGAACGCCTGTAATCCTAGCACTCAGGAGGCTGAGGCAGAAGGATCGGTGAGAGTTCGACACCAGCCTGGGCTACAAAACTGAGCTGAAGGCCAGCCTGAACTGTACAGTGAGACCCTGTCTCAAAAAGACAAAAACAAAACAAAAAAAACATCAGAATGGTTTCAGGGCTGTCCAAATAGCTCAGCATACTGAAGTGCCTGCAAACAGGCTCAGGGCTCAGGGATTCAAACCACACCCTTGCCGTGCTGGCTACACCCCTGGGGTACACTGAGATGGCAATTGAGACTGGGCATGGTGGCACCCACCTGTAATCCAAGCTTTTGGCAGGCTGTAAATAGATGGATCACTATCAGTCCAATCTAGCAGTGAGACCTTGAGTACCCTGCAGACTCTTCCCTAGAATACAAAAAGAAAAACAAAATAATAATAATAATAATAATAATAGTGGCTTCAGTTACCACTAACATATAGTTCCCTGTTACTTTTACTGATATTCTTTTAAAGCTAAAGCTATAAAATGAAACATATGAATTTCATGTTTGACAGTCTTGCATCTTGAGCTACCTGGAGCATTCTGAATTAACTGGTCAATTTGGTTAAACTGACCATTTAGGAATTTTTCACTAATGTATTTGAAACTTGTGTCAAATTTCCTGATGAAAGTATTAGTCATTTAGGGAGAGGAGAATCAGCATACACATGTTTCAGGTATAAGCATGACAAGGATAATTGAGAATAATATAAACATTGCTTCACCTGGCTATTCTGAAATATCCTTTGTGGCCCTTCATAACTAATCCAGCCCACGAACTTCGAGAAGTGCTTGTGGCTCATTTGCAGATCTCACCATTGTGTTACAGTTCCGTCCAATGCTCTGCTGTCCATCTCAGGGTAAACTAATAAAATAAAATAAAATAAAATAAAATAAAATAAAATAAAACAAAATAAAACAAAAGGTATCCAGATAACATAACATTCAGAGAGAAAAAAGAAAATACTAACAGGCAGCTCAGTCAGGAGAACAAACAATGACCAGATTTTCACTGAGGGAGGCTGAAGGTTTTGAGGACCCACAAAGACACCAAACATGAAACCCATCTTGGGACTAAATGGACTGAGACCGGGAGCATATGCTTAGCCTCCTCAGTAATACCAGCTGTGGCCACTTTTGTCACTACTTAGCAAAATCTCTATTCCAGAGCATAGCTCTTCATACTATAATTCAGTCCCATGAGTGAGGAAAATAGACTTAGGCACTTGACATGACACTGCTTTATTCATTTAGTTTTAGTTGCTTAAGAACCTAGAACACAAGACTTTTCGCTCTGGGCTGCTTCTCACTAAATTGCTGATATTTTCACTGTTGTAGTGACAGAAACCAGTCACTTATACAATACATGTACTGTCGTGCTACATTTAGGTACCACACTGCAAAGTACAACATAGAATTATGAATGACAGCGTTTACCTAGGCAAAAGATTCAAGTCCCCCAAAGTGATAAGTTTGATGAGTAAATGATTATGAATTTTTAATATGAGTTTATTGTCCTTGATAGTATAATTTTAGTAACCACGTCAAGACCTGTATTTTAGAAGTATTACACTCAAAATGAGAATTCAGAAGTTTCAAGTTCATATTTCTGATGTCAGTATTTCTACCTATCTTTAATCCTTTCTACCTGTCTTTAATCATTTTCATCTACTGGTGATTTAGTTCTGGATATGCTTATCTTTTCTTAGTTTCGTAATGCCTTATGCTATTTTCATCAATTCCAAAATCCCTTGGTCTGTTTGTTTTCACTGTGCAATCTGTCCCCAAGGTAATTAGTGTCATGCTTTTCTGCAGTTCACCGGATCATGTTTTGCCATGATGCATGAAGGCTGCACATGATACGTGCACCAGAACACGGGTATGCACACAGTCATGGCAACCAGATGTACGCTTGCACACATTTTCAGAAAACCTGCATTGTAGGTTGCAGAGCTCCTTGGACTACCTCTCCTAGATTCTAGTTAGATGCTGCAATGTCACTATCCTCACTGATCACAGAAACCTTCCTTCCCCACATGGCAGGTGTTTGCTTGGCTGATCCTCAACTGCCACTCCAGAAAGGTCACTGCCACATCTAATCCCAGGACAGATTGCCTTTCTGGTCTAGATCTGTATCTAGCTATCGTCACACTTCTTGCCACCTGAAAAACAGCACAGTTGAACTACAATGAGAGTAAAGATCATATTTCAGCCGTCAGTGAATCACCAGCTCTTCTCAGTACCAATGGTTCAAAATCAGATTTGAAATGCATTCCTCATTTCTAGCCTCACTGGGTTCTTTATCTAACTTTCAGATCTTGTCCACCTCTTTTCCACAGCCATTTTGCTGGAGGCTTTTCAAATAAGGAAGACAGTGACATTATCTGGCCTCATATATACTATGTACAAAATGGGATCTGTCACTATTTGGGGGGCTTTTGTATGTTTTCCAAGATGGCAGGAAATAATTAATCACCTGTATTCATGTTTGGTGGGAGCAGCTCTCTAAAGAGACCCAGATCTCATTTCCACGCTTCTTTGTGAAGGTCTGGCCACCCCTCCACCAACACCTGCGCTAAGCCTGAGAAATGATGTCTGCCGTGGCTTTTGCACATCTGCCAGGCAAAATGGCTTTGCTCCAGCTACATGTAAGACCCCAAGGAATGAAAAAATCTTGCCCTTCTCTTTTTCAATTCCTTGAATCTGCTGTATAAGCTTGATCCCTGACATTTCCTACATACATCAAGCACAGAGCCAGAAGGTTCTTTCTGAGCCTTCACTGGTAGAGGAGTGCCAAGACATGTATACCAGGTGCTCATAATGTAGCCACAGCAGCTCTCAATGTCCTATGAGTACAATTTAATTTAATCCACACCTATAAATTTATTAGTATGATGATGAACATCTAATATCTAATCCACACTGGCATTGTTACCAGCACAAATAAAAGAACATCCTTTTTCAAGAAGACTTTAAAGGATAAGGAAAATGTATTATTTTAACAAATTACAGGCCCTAAGGTTCAGTGGGCTCCAGGCATGTAAAATGAGGACACACAGGTAGATGTAAACAGGGAGGTCAGGGCCCCTGGAATTTTCTTAAATCTGTCTAGCTGCCAGAGCTAACCCCTACAAATCCCTCAGCCAAGTCTCCCTGCTTTACGCATCTCAGTGACTCCCTCTGGGGTTACAGACCCACAGTGGTACACAGATCCTTCTCAGGGCCCACCCACTACCTGCTCCACTACGCAAACAGAAGTGCCAGGTCTGCTTGCAGATAACCAAGCATCTTGCCAATTTCTAGGTAAGAATCTGGGGTACCTGCAGGAATGGGCATCCCAAGGAAGAGGAAATGTTAAAATCTGGCTATGGGTGAACTTACAACACTACACAGGATTTAACATTAAACATCTGAAAATAACACTGAAATTATGTGCCATGTTGTTTAATGAGGCACGAACTCAACAGCCCTCAGGCAGTAAGACCTGAGAAGTCCAATTTCCCTGGTAATGAATGTTAAGCTTTCAGGATCCTGAAAGCTCTGGCAAGTAGGGACTTCAAGGTCTAAAGACCCTTTCATTCTCCACAGTGTGGTGGCTTGGGACGATGAGCCACCTGTTCAGCCACCCTTTACCCTGAGAGCTTCATGGCTCCACCACACATTCCTTTCACCAAAGCTTCAAGAGATCCCTTATTTTGGTGAACATTACACAGCCCTGTCGGGGCTGTTCTCCGTCCCCTGGATATAACAGGGGGAAGTACTGGGATTGGACTGGGTACCCGGATCTCCAGGGGACTGTGAGGTACAGTGAGAGTGGCAGACCCCCGCAACAATACTCAACGATTAAACCACAACAACTCTATTTTTGTAGTGCTTGATATTTATTGAAAAGGATGCTAATAGGAACCGGGTTGAGTGTCTGTCTCTGCTTATTTGCTTCATTGTAATATTATTTGTCCAAAAGCACACACCTCTGTGTATGACTGCTGTGATTTTTGGAAAAAAAAAAAAAAAAAACAGCTGCGAAAAACCAGTACCTAAGAGAAAACCAATTCAGTCTCTTGGCTGTCAGGCACACCAGGCTCCTGCAGCAGTCTGGTACGGCAGGGAGGAAACCTGGAAGTGAGTGTAAAACTAATCAGACTGTAGAGACTGGCCTTTTCAGGGACCAGTGAGCTGTCCAAATCAGTGTCCAAAGTGTGCAGGCATCTTCTAGGTTGGTCCTTGTCTCCAAAAGCAGTAGTCTGTAGGTGGGGTGGAGCAGGTGGTGGTGATGAAGCCGTGGCACAGGTCTCCGGGCAGATGTAGGCCGGGCAGGCTGGTGGGTGGCAGCAGCGGGACTGTGGGTAGTTCGGCCAGCTTAACAGGGGCCTGGCAAACCGTTCACAGAAGCAGATGAAGGGGCCTAGGACTGGCCAGAGTTGATACAACATGCTTCAGAACAAGGCTCGCACGCAGGCAGCAGCACATAATTGGAGCAGTGTTCCTGGAACAAAGACAAGCACTACCTGTGCAGAGGATAGAGCAAGGGAGCAAAAAGCCGACAGGAGAAAAGGGGCTGCACGCCGCAGCTCTGCGAGTGGCAGGGATGGGGGAGGCGGCCTGCAGGTCCCTCCCCCTCGAGGCCCAAGGGGCTCCAGGCCTAGTAATAATCCTCTTCTTCCTCGTCGTAGTCTTCGTCTTCATACCAGCCGAAACACTGCTTCATCTCATCGAGAAAGGCGCGGTAATCGCCTAGGATGGGGCTATCCGTCTCGATGTAGGGCACCACCCACTCCTCGGCCTCCCCAGTGAGCAGGCTGATGAGGAACGCCACTTTCATGGCGTCGTTGCAGAATCGGTCTTCATTCACCAGCATGTAAGACGCTGTCTGCACCAGAAACTGGGGGAGCCGGGCGTTCTCGCCGTTAAACGTTTCGGGGAAGGGCACCGGGCAGCTCGGCGGACGTACCTGGCGCAAAAGGCTGGCCCTCTCGCACACCAGCAGCCGCAGCTGTTCCATGAGTTGGCCGTTCTCGATGGTCAGGGCGCGGTGCCGCACCAGGAGCGCGTGGAGCAGCAGCACCAGCTCGTCCACCATTTCGAACTGCTTGTAGTACCGGGCTGCTCGGTTCGCCTAGGCTGGGCCAAAGTGCAGTCTGAGACCGAGCAGGAAGTGCGCGCGCGTTCTAGGAGGCGCCGGGTGGCCTAGGTGGGGGTGGGGCGAAGCGAGGCTGGGTCCCGAGGCTGCGCAAGCCCCGCCCGTGAGGCTACTCCGCCGGCCAGTGCGCCGGCGCGGCGCGGGGCGAAGGAGGGTGTAGGCAGGGGCCCCCGCGGCGGAGTGGGCGGTGTGGCGAGGGCGCGGCGGACTAGACCTGGTAACCGATGCCGCGGGGGAGGGCGTGGCCCGAAAAGGGACGACTAAGTCGCCGGGCTTCCTTTCAGGAAACTGACCGAGCCCAGCGGGAAGGCGGATGGGGGGGATGTGGGCAGGACCGAATGAGCGACTCTTCTCGCCGAGTCTGCCCACCTGCTCTAGCGGAAACCTTCCTCCCTGCGCAGTCAGGATACAGTCAGGGCTCTTTTGTGCGCCTGTGACCAGTAGGTTGCTTTGACACAAGCTTTTCCTAACACTTTTCCTTCCTTATGTATATCTCAATCAGGAATACTGACACTGCTGGTCACATCGCTGGAGTTCACATCCTTTCAGAGGCGCCAAGACTCTGGGACCTGCCTTTCAAGACAAATCAACATTAGTGATATTGTATACTTCCCTTGAAGAAAACTCTAAGTAGTTTGAAAATAAAAAGTTCCGCAAAGTTCACATCCAGTAACTGTTTGCAAAGATATTCATGTTACAGTTGGTGTCTTTATTTCTGGGTAATATTGATTGCATCAAAACCAGGGAGCCCTGAAAAGCTGTGTGTTTTAGATAATTTTGATTTCCCTTTTGCAATGTGATTATTGAAGTGGTTGACAATGATTGACTCCAGCACCTTCAAGCTCCCACACAAGCTCAGCAGAATAAGCGTCTGCCTGGCAAGTGCAGGGTCCTGAGTTCAACCCCCAATACCGCAAAAGTCGATAATAATAATAATAATAATAATAATAATAATAATAATAATAATAATAATAATTCTGGAAGATTTACAATAATGGGGTTATTAAAAATCATAGACCCTCAAATTTAATCACTTCTTATCTCTACTTGCACTACCATCCTGATCCTAGCCTTCATTTCCCAGCTAGATCACTGTAGATATTCCTGCTGGGTCATTATGCTCTCCTTCCTAGACGATGTTCTTCACAGAGTAGTGACAGAAATCTTTCAGAAGAAACCTGAGATCCTCTCAAGCTCCAGCTCAAGCCCTCCATTTCCCTTTTTACTCAGCAAGAAACAAAATAAAAAGCCAAGTCCTGGTCATGACCTACAGATGCCCCTGCCTCTCTGCTGTCTCTGCCTTGGCCAACTGACTTATTTTCCCTTTTCTCTCAGAGATGGCTTTCATAGGCCTCTCTACTGTCATAACACTGCTGTCTGCTGGCATTCTCTCTCCACTTTCCTCACTCCATTTGTCTGCGTGACATCGACGTAGGCCATGTTGTATGGGACTCCATGGGGCCGGGGAAATAGCTCTGTGGCACAAGTGCCTGCCTCGCAAGTGCAAGGTCATGAGTTTGAACCCTGGGCCCACAAAAAACAAAAACAAACAAACCAAAAAAGAGTGTAAGTCCACGCACTGAAGGGAATTCATTCTGCTACCTGCTCTTTACTAATGGCTCTAAAAGTGTCTGGCCCCACGCAAGGGCTCCATAAATGTTCAATGGAAAAACAATTTAGTAATGTCAAGTTGAGATAAGATTAAGAAATGGTAGCTATAAAAAGTATACAAAATGTTCTTCATATTACCCAGTACAGCAAGGTGTGCTAGTGCGCCCCTTGTAATTCCAGCACTTGAGAAGCTGAAGCAGGAAGAGCTCTGTGAGCTCAAGGCCAACCTGATTTACCCTGTGAGATCTTGCCTTAAAAAAATCAAATTGTCCAATGTGCTCTGTCTTTCACTTATGAATCAGTCTCTATTATGAAATGTTACTAATACAATCAAAATGACAAAATAAAAATTTTAAATCATGTTATCCACTCTCTTACACTAGAATGGAGTGATCATCCATGTAAAGGGGAAGCTAGGAGAGAGAAGAGAGACAGAGCCATAGCCCAGAACCAAAACTGAGAGAGAGGAAACGGAGTAACACTGGTGAAATGGAATGGTGGACAAAGAAGAGCAAGAGGAATGTGAGCCCTTGCCGTGCTCTTGGCCAAGAGCTCCCACAGTAGACAATAAAATCCTTGAGGCAGATCAAAAATCCATTCTCATTTACACTTTCTAAATACATTTTTAACATTTATTTATTTATTTATTTATTTGGTACAGGGTCTCACTATGCAGCTCGGACTCATAGTGATCCTCCTTTCTCAGCCTCCCTAGCCCTGGGATTATAGGACTGTGCCATGGCATGAGGTACCAGAGATTGAACTTGAGTCTTTGCCCTTGCCAGGCAGGTGCTTAGACCACTGAGCTATCTTCCCAGCCCTACACTTTCATGTTTAGAATTTTCAAAGGTTACTACAAGCTCTGTCAGTGTTCAGCAGCTAAAATGAAGGAAAGGGAAGGGAGCTATCAGAAATGAATGGCTGGTCACTGTGCCCATTTGCAGTTCAGGGTGGAGGGTGGGTGTTTCCAAGGCACCACCTGTGCTAACGCAGAGAGACCAGAGTGAAGCTACTGCATACTACACATAAACAGGGGTGTCCACTTGGCAGCCTGAGACCCCAGAGTCAAATACTATCCTAAAGCCAGGAAAGCCATCAGAGCTCAGAGTTATCCCAGAGTCCCATTCTTAGTGACTGCAATTTGCATGGCCTTCCACAGAGAATGTCCTGAGGGTTATGATTCTAGTGGGTCTCGGTGGCTCTGTGGGTACTCAAACATGATTATGCCCATGCTTCCCT
>PVJA010057357.1:0-10485 GCA_004027025.1 Myocastor coypus
ATCAATAGAATTTCAAAGGCAAGAATAAATATTCTTTCTTTAAACTTGAACTTTCCAAACACCTACATGCATGTACAACTGTTCTTCATAAGCAGGTGGCATAATTTTTTAAAATGTATTTAATACAGGATTTATAGAGTCCCACCATAATGTTTAACTTCTGCAGCAACATGCCGCATGCACCAAATACTTGGATGGAAGGTTTCTGCAGTGAAATCACAACTGAGGGGACAACTGATTTGCTGCTGAGATCGGTACCAGATAGAAGTGCTTGGACAGACCCTCGGAAAGGGACTTGGGCTTTTCAGCAAAGAGCCAAATGCTAACTCTGAAAGTGAGAGATCTGCCTGGAAATGACCTCAACGGGCTACCAAACAGCCCAAGGGATTTTAAAGAACATGCTTGCTTATGACATCTCAATTTCCTTTTCAGAGAAAGTAAAAACTATCTGTTCTCTACTTTCCTTCTAATTGGATGTCAAAAGTCAAAAATATATGTGAGAATCAAAGTTAATGAGAACATTTGATTCCTTCAGTTTAGAACCTCAGTAAAATGTGTTGTAGAGCCCAGAACAGAATTAGAATTGAGCAAAAGAGCAGAGTTCTTTCCTTTATGCTAAAAGTTCTGCTAGAATGCTCTGCCAGCCTACCTCAAAAGATTTCATAAAACCCATGTAATCTTCCTTCACTGATTGTTTCTATCTTATTTTGTCTTTGTTAATCATGGATGCCTCTCTAGGGCTCCGTGGGGAGAGGCTTTCACATGTGAACTGTTGATTACCTAGATCATCTCTCAGAAACAACCCTCCCCCCAGAAAGCCAAATTACTTACATGTTATCACCTCAATGGCTTGGGAAAAGTGCTGCTGCAGTTCAACTTAGAGGCAGCATTATTAACTCTTAAAGTTGCAAGACCACTGCCTAAAGTACCAGGTAATACTAGTATTTCAAAACTGAAGAGAAAAGCCAGCAATAAGTCCAATGCTCTCCCAGCCTCCAAATCAAGTTAGTCACCTGGGCATCAAATCTCCCTGTCATCTGACCACACATTTCCCCTCCCTGCGTCCTCAGACTTCTGCATCTTCCCATTAGGGCCTCTAGGTTAGTTTCATGTGGGCCACTTTCTTCCCTGTCTGCAGGTGTCACTGCCCTCTGTAGCCTGGGCTGTCCTCTACAGTGAAGACATTTATTCAGGTCATTTGTAAGGCTTCTCTGACCCCCAGGGTTTTAGGGGTCCATTAGAAGAATCTAGGATTCTCTCTGTACTGTGTCTCCTGTTCCTCTCAGAGGAGCACTCTGGGCTCCATTTAATCCGGATGATTCATCTATGGGCTCATTCTGTACCTTTGCTCTACTATCTGTATCTCACCTCCAGCCACAAAATCCTGCTGCCTTAAAGTTGTTCAAATTTTCTAATTCTATGACATTCCAGCCATCTATTTGTTCTGTGAACTAGTATAATTTTCCAGGATCATCTTTTTAGTAAAAAGTACAGTTTGTCTTGTTGATATTACCTTATAGCCCCTCTGTAGACTAAGCCTCATGAGGACCTCTCTGTCTCTGTCTTTTTGTCTCTCTGTCTATCTCTGTGTCTGTCTCTCTGTCTCTGCCTCTCTCTCTCTCTCTCTCTCTGTGTCTCTCTGTCTCTCTGTCTCTCTGTCTCTCTCTCTCTCTGTTTTCTCTCCCTGCCAGAACTGCCTTCAGAGGCTAAGCACTGGGGAATAGTTGAATTGATTTCAATTAATTCTGTATTTAACTGAATCAAGCAGAGGATGTCACAAACTTGCATTTATAACTAAAGAGAGCACAATTGTGCAGCTGTCCAGAGTCTCTAGGGGCTGAGGGGAATGAAATGAGGAGAATCCTCAGAAGCCAGCTGACTGCTGGTCAAACCAGGTGCAAGTTGGGAAAAATTCTATAGTGAAAGAAGGAAAATAAGATGCACACTGGGAAAGAATACTGACATTCTTGCAAGGGAACCTTAAAGTATTATTTTTACAAAGAATACAAGGATCATTTAGTTCCCTTGTTGACTAATTTGTATGTTCTTCCTACAGATACATTCAGAAAAAGATCTATTGTTTGTTCTTCTGCATGCCAACACAGTATCCATTGTTTATAACTGTAATCATAGCACACATAGCTGGAAATGTGGGCTCAGGGACAAGCTGTATCTCCCCCTCTGGGTCTTTAGACAGTGAATACTGTGTTCTTTATCTCTTATCACAGCTCTTTTGTCAAACATTTTGTGATTTTGTCCCCTAGACAAATTTGGAGTTTGTTATCAACCATAAAAATGTCAATTGCCTTCTTTTTAAACATTTAAACTTTGAGATATATGTCTCAAGATGAGTGTGAATGGAGGGGTTTGTTTCATTTTAAATATAATTTTTTTTACAGCATACAAAGCTAGATTTTTTCCAGCATGTGTGTTCCTTTGGAGCTCAATTTAGACTTGATGAAGATATATTTGATTAGTGTGCATTTGTACATGGGGGGTTCTTATGCCACCTGCCCCCACGGCAATGGGGAGGTCATTTGTCAGGCACTGGGCACATGTGGGTATCTCTCACTCTCTGCACAGTAGCTGTCATGAGGTCTGCACAGAAGATGCTGGACTTTCTTTAGCACTCCTAGGGTCGCCATTTTTCCAAATCCCTTACTAGTCTGTAATTCATAAACTGGACCCCAAAGTCTGTAGAAGATTAAAACCTTAAAAAAACACTTAATAAGTAGTAACTGTTATTTTCATGACTTAAAAATCATAAGTTGTTGGAATCAGACATTTGAAGCTTTTAATTAAAATGAATATTTATTAAAAACAAATAGAATAAATGTAAAACATTGGCATATAGCTTCAGAGAAACTGTAAAGCATGTATTTTTATTTTGGTGAAGGAGTCTATAAAATGTTTTAATGTGACACTTTATATTTTTATAAATATAACTTCCAGAAGGATAATTTGTGCTTTAATCATTTTAATGAGACTTTTATTAGACTGGAGGGTTGGTGACAGTGAATATCAGACTTCTAAATGCCTAGAGGGAAAAATTTTACCTCTGTCTTTCATTTATTTTCAAGGCTGATTTAGACTCTCTGATGCAACCCGTGAAGAATTAGGGTTAGTGTTAGTGCTCTTACCAGCATTCACCTTCCTATAATTCTCTCACCCAGGGTGAAGCCGCTGAAAAGACAGCTTTTCCTGGGAAGCAGGGCAGGCAATTTGGAAGAAGAATCTAGAGACGTGAGAGAAAGTTGGGCGGCCTGAGCCCATCCTGGACACTTGGGCTTTTAGCTGAGGAGTTTCATTTTTGTTTAATCTTCATAGTATTTAATCTGATGACCTTTCTTCAATGATCATTTTTCAAGTTTTTATATCCACTGCACAGGCTTGTTGTATCTTAGAAGTATTCCTACAGGAACTGCAAATAAAAATGTATTTTAAATGTAGTACATATTTTCAACACGTTGAAAAAGCATAGGATAAGAGACTCCTCAAATCCATGTTGGATTGCAAAGCTATTTCTTAACACGAGCCAGATTTGACAACAAATAAGACCATCTGTGATAGAGCTTTGGCATGTAAATTACTCATCCCCTTGCAGCTCAGGGAGCCAGCTGTCCTTTCTCTGGAAGAGAGTTCATACCCAGGGTCCTTGTGACCTGGGTCTTTACTTTTGATCTCCCAGAATTTAGTTTCAATCCTTCTTAATCTCTTCCTCTCCCTCCTCCTCCTTCCTTTTCTCCTTTGATATGTTGTGTCTGAATGTCTTTATTTCCATCAGTCTTTTTCACAGGAGGAAACTCTCGGGCACCTCGGCTGTGATTCCCGGATGCTCAGAGCTACGAGCTTTCTGCCCATCAAGCAGAACGCAGGTTAGGTGAGCAGCCCTGGGTTACAAAGTCCAGTGGTTCTAGTGGTGCTCCCCTACTGCAGAAGATGACTTTTACTTTTTTAGGCAGTAGCTGCTTCTCCCTTCCAAACAGCCTATTTGTGAAGACATCAGTGTCTAAGTATTTGCAGCTACTAAAATTAGTCCTAGACACTGGATGTGCTGGCCTGCTTGGCTAGTGGAAAGTAGCCTGGCTGCTGAGACTCGGGCGTACTCTAGTCCAGTTGCCATGCCCTTGAAGTTCTCTCTCCTGCTTCCTCCCATCTTTAATGTCCTTCCTCCTTCTTCTCCTCCCTTCTGCATACTGTCTTGGTCATCAGAATAGTTGCAGGTATCAGACTTCTGTAGCACTTCTGCATGACTCCCCTCAAAATCGATTTCTATGGATTCTAGTACAAAATTCCCACTGCTCTCCATTCCCTTGGCTCTGGTCTTCTTCAGCTTGAACTTGGTTTGGAGTTGATTTCCAAAGGGATCCGCTTTGGGGGACCCTGAACTTTTACTGTGTCCAGAACAACATGATGCTTTCCACAGGATCGGCTGAGAGGGTGTCTGTCCACTCACACCCACAGGAACATTTGGGCATGCGCTGGCCCTCAGCTTCAGAGAGAGACAGGCATTAGATGGTCCCCGTTTCTTTATGACACCCTAAAAATGTGTTGGCTAGTTCATTTCCTTTGTAGTTCTTCCAACTCCAATCTAATCTTGGTGTGATTGAATCCAAAGAAAGTATTACTAAAGAAAAAATGTAACAGCCCGGCATGGTGGCATATGCCTGTAATCCCAGCATTTGGGAGGCTGAGGCAGGAGGATCGGTGTGAGTTCGAGACCAGCCTGGGTTACAAAAGTGAATTCAAGGCCAGCCTGAACTGCACAGTGAGACCCTGTCTCAAAAAGATTAAAAAAAAAAAAAAAAAAAGATTCAAGAAAAAGAAAAAAATGTAATAACATACACCATTCTGACCACATTTCCAGGACTACGTCTTGATTTTGATTTTACTTACATCATTAATTTGACCTTGAAATGCATTAATGTATAAGAGGAAGAGCTCTGAACAGCTAACCCCCTTTCCACATGTTCTTATAACTCAGCGATTTCAAATCTAAGGTAACTTCCTTTTCCAACTGTAGAAGACCCCCGCCCCTATTTCCAGGAAATACTCCAGAGGCAATCTGGGATCAGCAATCTCCACAGCCAAGGATAAATACTCCCAGAGCTGCTGGGCCAGCAGCCTCCCTAAGGTCTGCCCTCCCTCTCCTCTGCTGCTTCCCTCCCACCTTACAGTGTTCTTTCTCTGCATTCAGAAATGGGGATTCTTGTGCCTAATGACACCCCCATGTTTTCCTTTCCTGCTACTGTTTTAATGCCACTCTCCTGGGCAGCTAAGGCTTTCATATCAGCTCTAATCTCTTTCCTTCATTATTGCTCTTTCCTCTGACCCTGCTGGTGACTCCTGCCCAGCCTTTTGCCTGCGTAGGTGTCCAAGAAGCCCCCTTGCAGCTGGGCATCTTTGCCTGTTCCTCCTTTCTTGCTCTTCTGCCCCAAGCCCCCATTCTGAGCATGGATTGAAAGAGTGCTGCATGTTTTATCCCTGCTCAGACCTTGTCGTCCTCGTTGCTGGCCATTTTTCCTGGCTCGTCTCAGGGCCATTTCGAAAGCAACAAGTCCGTGACCAAAATCATTATTTTCCTCTTAGGACTGGTGTAGGAATGAAATGAAGCTGTTCAGTAGAACGGGAGTCGCACAGTGTCTGGCCCACGAGGAGGACCGCAGGGGTTTCATAAAGCAGAGTGGGAGTCCCCTGCACTCCCTGGCGGTCCTTGGCACCTTCCTCATCCCTATCAGTGACACTGCCTTTCCCTGCTAGGCTGGGATCTAAATCTGACAGCGACCTTCACTCTGCCCCCCTTTCCTAATCTACTCCAAGGCCTTCTTCTCCAGAGTCACAGGACTGTCCCTACAGCCTCACCTTACTGCACTGTGTACCCAGGAGAGTGACACAGGAATGAGACCACCTGCCTCGGTGAGAGTCGAAGTGACATGAGTCAAAATTGTAAAGAATGGCACTCAGTGGGCAGTGGCTAGTGGCTCTACAAGTACCACCTAATGTGTGGGATAGAATCTGTGGGATAGCTCCATGGTTGATTTCATGGAAGATTGTGTAAGAATCGCCTATTATATTCTGCAATCAAAGAAGCCAAAATATAGGTAAAAATAATTGGACCTGTATATGATGCAAGACCTGGGATGAGGAGATATTTGAAAGACCAACAAATAGACAGTAATGCTCCTCATTCCCCCCAAAAGGACTGACAGACAGACAGACAGACAGACATAGAATAAGTAGAGGGGTGGATAAATAGAAAGACAGTTAAAAGCTTCAATTTAAAATGCTCAGTATAATTTTTTCACTAGAAAATAGATCTACTTGATTAATAGATACTTAATTTTTACAAAAAGAAATTTTCCTTTCAAATACCATTATAACTGGTTTCCCATCAGTACTAATCAATTTTCATCACTGTGGACATTTTCAGTGCTTTCAGCTATTCCAGGAATACTATAAATCTATTCTGAAAAACCTTTAACTATGAAAGAAGAAAAAAAATACATCTGTAAATGCTTTTGGCTAGAAGTCTATCATCAAAATCGGACCCCATTCACCCACTGTTCTCATAAAACCGATGGGTATTTTCTATTCTTATTTTAAATTTCTCTCTTTGCCTTTGCTTTTAAGGGAATTGACAGAGCAATGATTTAGAACAAGGACTATCTTATGTTTCAAAGGGACGCTGAACTGGCCACGTCCAAGTGGAAATTTAAAATAATAGTCTTTCTTTTAAAATAATTGTTCATGTCAGAGACACAAAACAAAACCCAAAAAATAAAAAGTGACATCATACAAAGCATTTGGAACTTGTAAGGCAGTTGAAAAGTAGGGTGGGGCCTGGGGACATAGGCAGCACATGAAAGTGTCTTGACTTCACTATTATCATAGGAGAGAGTTTCCTATGTAGGGCTTATTCTGACTCCCCCTACTATGCTAATTCGGGATGCAATCCAAAAATAAAATAAATGCACTGCTTTTTATTAAAATTACTGCAGTGACAGGCACATGGCCATTGATTTTCCTCAGCATACTTACCCTCTCCTTGAGCACACTCATCGCCTCGCTCTTGCTGCTCTCTGGGGCCATTCAGGAAGTCATTCCCGAGTATCTTCAGTTGCACTGCTGTCCTGGCAGCCTTCGGGTCCTGAGCTGGCTCACACTGTTTGCCTGTTAAGATTGTTTTGACTCTGTGGTACAGACAGAGTGGCGCAGCTCCAGACTGTGTGAGCAAGGTGGATGAGGGTCCATCGTGATGTTTCCATGGCCCTGCCTTAGTGTCTGGTGGCACTCAGCAGCAGCATTCATTGTTAAGATACTCAAGAAAGAGGATTTCCATAGATGCTTCAAAAAATGGCAAGAAGATGAGTACTAGTGTTCGATGTTAGGGGATATTTTGAGGGGAATTAGTGGTGAGATGTCTTCTACTGTAATTAAAATAAATAAACAAAAACGTTAAATTTTCTCTTTCTTTCTTCCTTCCTTTCTTTCTTTCTTTCTTTCTTTCTTTCTTTCTTTCTTTCACCAGGAATTGAACCAAGAACCTCATGCTTGCCAGGGAGGCACTTTGCCACTGAGCTATATCTCCATCCCCCAACTCATTTTTTAATCACCCTTGTATACGTTAATGTCCTAGCAAAACTGAAGTTAATTTACTATTTTATCTAATAATATGCTTTTTAAAAAATGCCACTTACCTAGACTTAGTCATATTTTAACCAACTGATGAATTATATTTTTTACTAAAGTGATTTCCAAAATTTTAGCATAATTCACATTACCTGTTTTAATTGTAAGAAATGTTTTTTTGCAATTATAGCGATTAAACACAGCTTAATACACTGAAAAAAATATTATTTCCAAATGTAAGAATTCATCATTTTTTCAAAAACAAGTATCTAAACAAAGGCCATAACATTACATGTGTTATACACACACACATAAGTATCACATGATTTGTCTTGTGCAGACCTTGCACAACAATCTATTATTGCAATCCTTAACATAACCTTTATTCTACTAGCATGTGTGAAATAATGACGGAATACTTTAAAATTTAAATAGGGCGCGCACAAAATTTATAAATCTAATAAAACAACAATACTAAGTGATGTCCATTACAAAAATCACAATTAGTAAAATCAAAATAAAGGTCCTTAGAAAAAAAAGGCAAGTATCCAGTATCTAGATAGTAGTGAAAAGTAATGGCTCTGTCTTCACAGCACTCAGCACCCTTCAGGTACCTGTGCTGAGCCAGCTTGAGGGTTCATCTCTTTGTGCTCACAGCTGCAAGAGGTACAGGGCCTTACTGTGCTCTACAAAAGGCCTCAGAGATGCTAAGAGCCTTGCCCAAGGTCACACAGTGGAATCAGGGCATCCAGATGCAGAGGCAGGCTGGCTCACCCGAGGGCCTCCCTGAGCTTTCCGCTGAAGGAGCTGGGCTAGGCTCTTGCTGACTGGAGAGGGCCCAGCATCTGCCCCAGGGACTTAATGATCATGAGTGAGTGAATAAATCAGTACCAGTGGTGTTCAGTGACTCAGCCAGCCAGCGCACGCACTTCAGGGTCAGACCCACCAGCAGCCTCCCGCTCTCAGCTCAGGTGCAGTCCGGTCTGTGCAGCTCACACTCATTCAGGATAAGGCAGGAATTCCAGCTCAGTTTCTCCAGAGGCTGTCAGTGGGACCACAGCTTCTCCAGAGCTCACTTCCTCCTCTGTTAAGGGAAAGCAGTGTGCTCATCAGCTAGCTTAGCAGAGGTTACAGCCTACAAAGGAGGTAGAGCTTTTGCCCCATTTTCCACTGTGGAAGCTGAGGCGTGGAGCTTAAAGGTCCTGGATGTCTTGGTCAAAGCAGCAGAAAATGGCACATCCAAGATTCAAACCTAAATTGTGTGGCTTGAAAGGATACACACTTAACCGGCAAGCCTGGCCTCCTGCCCGATACCTAATCTTCCTGGCTGAGAGAGAGATGCAGCAAGGGAGGGGATGAAACATTTGTCAGAGTGAGTGTAACTGTGAGAGGGTGCAGGAGGGGAGAGAGCTCTCCTTCCAACCCTTTCCAGAACTCAGTATCCAACGTTGTCCCAGAGGCAACCTCCGTTCTGTATGGTCCATGCATATGTACATGTGTACATGTATATACACTCACACACATGCACACACATTAAGGATTATATGCATTAGATATATCTATCTCACTGAGTTCTGTAATGTGTTAAGCATTTCAAACTTTGTTAAATATCATCAAAGTATATATATATATATATATATATATATATATATATATATGTATATATATATATATATGTCTTGACTCACCTAAGGATATAAAACATTTAATCATTAAAGAATAGAAAGTGACAAGTGTTCATTTTTAAAATTTAAAAATGTAATCAGAAGTGTAGTACTTGGAAAGGCAACAAGGTTAGAAATTTACTTTGATGAAGACTGACAACCGGAGGATCCTTCGTCTTTACCTATTGTCCGTTCTGAGTGTACCTTTTTATTTTAAATATATGTACTACTTGATATGTTTTTATATATAAAATATATTTTTATTTTTTAAAATGACCCAATGAAAATCCAATTATTTTTGTAATATGAAAAAGGGAAAGTCCTAGGCCCGTTAGAACCTTCGTTCCAACAATCAGAAGCAGGGACTCTGGGACCTCCTCAAGATGAGACCACTGGTCTGTCACGTGTGCCCACGGGTACTGATGCTGTGATCTACAAAGCTTGCATGACCCCAGTTTGAGGCAAATAGTGTTAACCTTGGACTCTGAGCACCAAGGGTATGGACGTGGGCACGCATCACATACTTCTCAGTTCATGCATACTTTCCGAACAACACACAGCCATGAGTAGGAGAGGGAGAGATTGAATTTCATGAGTAACATTCCAGATGTATTGATAGAACGGCACCAGGAGCCCTTTCTCTTAGCTACTGAGGATTTTGACTTTTCCATGTACACTAGGTAATGACACTTGGCCAACCAGTGAAGAGTAAAAATCCTCACTAGTTTTAACCCTTGTGTGCTGCTTTTTCTGGATGGTTCTTTAATGGCGTGACCGACTGTCCCAGTTTTCAAGGGACTGAAAAGCTTCTCAGAACACCGGACTTCCAGTGCTAGTCAAAGATGATTTGTCCTGTGTATATCGGAGGCCTCAGCCATAGGCCATGTGGGCTGAGACAGTTCAGATCCTATGACTGGGCAAGATGTGCAGAACAGGACCCCTCTCCACAGTCAGGGTCTGCGGATTCTCTCTTCCTTTCTTATTTTCAGTTTTCCTCCAGCCAATGCTTATGTCCTGTAAAATATGAGTTTTTCATATTATACTTATTATTTCTTACTTTATAACGTATTAAGCAATGACATGGAAAGCTAAAGGGAAAGTGACACATGGGAAAATATCATTTCAAGAGGAATTATGGAAAAATGTAAATAACAGAATTAGAGAAAACTTTTATTTGCATGATTTGTCACAA
>PVJA010057358.1:0-10466 GCA_004027025.1 Myocastor coypus
TTTTTTTTTTTTTTTTTTTTTTTTTTTTTTTTTTTTTTTTTTTTTTTTTTTTTTTTTTTTTTTTTTTTTTTTTTTTTTTTTTTTTTTTTTTTTTTTCCTTCGTTTGCATTTATTTCTCCTCTGATTATTTTGTAAACCTGATACTCCTTTCTTCCATTCTTTTCCTATTCCTTTATTTTAGGTGATTTTCTCTATTGATATACTTTGTGTTTCCCCTATAGATTTTCCCCTGTATTTATAAGGTATATATAAGATATTTCACAGTTGCAGCAATTTGACTTCGTCTGATAACATCTTATCTTTGAATAGAAACTCAGTACTTTTACTTCACTTCCATTATTTTATAGAATGTATTTCTTGAAGATTATTGCAGCTATAATATTTTTAATAGTTTGATCTTTTAACTTCATAATAAAAGATATAAATTATTTGTGCACTACCTTTTAATATTAGGATTTTTTGTGTGTATGTTTGTGTGCAGATTTCTTCCAGAGAGTTTTGTAATTTCACTTATCCATATTACTGATTACTACCTTTTCCAGCTTCGTGAACTTTCTTTAGCAGTTAGATGATGAAATCTATTAAATTTTGTCTATCTGAGAAAGTCTTTATCTCTCATTCGATGCTGAAAAATAGCTTTGCTGGATATAAGATTCAAGGCAGGTATTTCTTTTTGTCCTTTAGCACTTTGAATTTATTACCCCTTTCTCTTCTAGCTTGTAAAATTTCTACTGAGGGCTGTGCCACCAGCCTCCTTGAAACACCCACATATGTACAGTTAGTCCTCTGTTTATGGAGGTTGTACATTTGTGGGTTCAACTAGTGGAGTCTCGACGGTAATCAAGATTATGTCTGTACTGAAAATAAGCAGACATTTTTCTTGTTATTACTCAAAGCCATAGAGTATAACAGTGATATTCATAGTACTAACATTGTCCTAAGTACTATGGACTAGAGATGACTTAAAGCATGTGAGTAGACATGCATAGTGGCCATGCAAGTGCTGTTTTATTTTATGTAAAGGATCAGAGCACCCCTGGATCTCAGTATCTATGAGGTTTTCTGGAACGAGTTTCCATGGATACCACCTGTTACAGCTTGTTTCCTGATGCCTGCTCAAAGCCTCATTCAGTCATAAGTGGGGCTTTTTTCAGCGGTGGCTGACTCTAGACTGTGGGATGCTGGGATAAAGATTGTGATGTTGAGATTAACTCACAGTGTGAGGCTAGGAGTAAGGGTGTGAGTGTTATACATACTAAGGGCAGGGAGCCTGGATGAAATATGAGGGACAGAACGAGGCCTACTGTTGTCCTTATTGCTTGTCACTCTGTTTGCTGCTCACCGTTTTGCTGTCTTCCTAGGTCTGCCTCTCATGATCTCTTTCTCCTCCGTGGTGCCCTTGGCCATGCCTCCATGCTGTGGAGCCCGCTGACTATAGGCTGAAACCTCTACACACTGTGAGCTGAGATGAACCTTTCATTTCATTTTTTAACTTTGGTTGTCAGACATTGTGTCTCAACAATGAAGGAAAGTGATGATGACACCAAGATAGGACTAGATTTTATTCTTTTCCTTGCTATTTTCAAGATCTTCTCATTGCACTCAATAATTCAATTCCGGGTTTCTTTATGTTCTTTCTTTGTATTGTTTGGAATAACAAGTTCACTGAACTTGCTTTAAGCTGCTGTCTTGTGGTGCCTTCACCTCTTTACCATGCAGTTCATATATGTCCACTTTTTTGAGTATATATATATTTCCCATGTTTATTGTTGCCTTACATGGATGGCTGTGCTCTTGAAGAAATAGGAATTTATTTCAGTCTTTTCTGACTGACTTTATTTGAGAAAGCCATTCATTAGCCTATTTATAGACTCTGCTACATCACCTGGCATAGGGAGGCTTGCTGCTGGATTGCTTAGAGAGTCTAGTCTTATGCATGGGCCCATAATGTAGGGGTTAGATCCTGAATTCACTGGAATGGACTCATTAGCCAAGTTCATAGTCATGGGCCTGCAGCTTGGATCTCTAGGGGGCTAGCCTAAGAGTCCACAGAGACTGACTTGGTGCTGGAGCGGGCTTTGACCTTGCACTGGAAATAATCATCTAGGTGCTGGGATGCGCTAGGTACTTAATTCTGTAGGATATATGTATGCATCCTCAGTGCATGAGGTAGGTTTTTGTGAACATGGTGCTTTGGTGTGCAGCAGCTGGTCTGGCATGAAGGCCTGCTAAGACAGGCCTGGACTTTGGGTATGTTGAAACATGGGATTGTAGGGGAGAGCCTGAAGGATGGGGTTTCAGGCTTTTATCTGATACTAGATGAGACTGTGTTATATTTCCATAGGAGCTACCCTAGTGATTGAGGTCGGGAGTACTGATCAGACTCCAGGGAAGACTTGAAGGCTGGGCTCTGTGGGTTGACCTGATTCTACGCTGCTCTGGGATAGCTCTGAGATGTGTATTCAGGGGTCCAAAGTGGAGGCTGGGCTCACGGTGCAGGACTGAGCACCAGGGGTGCTGGGGCTGCCTGAGTCCAAGAGTTGAAAGCGTGTGAGAGCCTAGGGTTGCTCCTGTGGATCTTGAATTGGGCTGGGGATCCTTTCTACTAGGCAGGCCTGGAAAATGGAAATGCAGGATCCCACCTGTGGCATGGGTTCACTTAGAGGCTCTATGGATGAGTACAGGCTGGAGCCTGGGAGGGCAGAGCTGGCATCAGCCCAGAGGCTCAGCGTAGGGCTATGGGCCTACAGTCTCAGCTGTGGGACCCGCCCTAGCACTGGGTTAGGCTGGGGTAGGCACCTCACTGGGGTCCAAGGCAAACTTCAGAGTTAGCTTCCCTCTCCTTTCTTCAGAGTACATCTGTCCCTATAGTACTATTTGGAGTTCAGAGAGAGGTGAAGAAGTCACATAAAAGTGGCTTTTTCCCTCCCGTCCAAGCCCGTTCCTTATTCCAGTCCAGCCCCCAGGAACTGTAATTTGTCAGCTAGTTTCATTGATGGTTCTCTAGGGGGATGACTGCTGGGAAGTCCTGTTCCACTCTGAAGTCTCCCCACCAGTTTTTCTTAATATTGCTAATGGATTCTTATAACTTTGTAACTGCTTTTGCTTTATAATAAATCTGCTTTGTGAGCTAAGATGTACATAGAGAATGATAGTGTATGGTAGACTCTTCCTGTATGGGAAGGAGAGGTAAAGGAAATCTTTGGTTGAATTTTTTTGAGGGGAGGTTTATTTTTTGCAGTTGGTGCCGAGGACCGAACCTAAGGCTTCCAGCTTGCTAGGCAAGCATTGTACCACTGAGCCAAATCCCCAGCCCCGGTAAAGGACATTTTATGCATTCGCAAGATATTAATTATATAGATGCTCTGTGTGAAGTGCATAGTGAATGCATATTTGCCAAGGACATTAATGTTTTAGAATGCTCTAGGTACTGTATGAGGTTGATTGAAATATTCCTTATTTGAATGAAAATTGTTACTGAAATCATGTTTGCAAGGATTCCCTTGGAGAAATGAATCTATTGCTTGAATTCAAGAGAAGTGGTTTTGATATAGTAGAGACAAACTAGAAAGAATTTTTTAAAGAGAGTACAGATTAGTATTATTTATGTTTTTTTTTTTTTTTTTTTGCGGGATTGGGGTTCAAACTCACAACCTTGCACTTGCCAGGCAGGCACTGGTGCCACGGAGCTGTCTCCCTGGCCCCTCAGATAAGAATTAAAACAGAAAAAATTACAAGTGATACAGAATTTCACTGAACAAAGCAATATGAATTTCACAGTCTTTGTTGTAATGCATAGTGTTGTCTTCCAACCAGTTATTCATGTTGCCAGATATATGCATGTGAAATTGTAATAATAAAGAAAAAAGAAAGAAATGTATAGGAAGAGAAAAAGTTCAAACAATTGAAAGGAAATGAAACAAAGCTTTAACTGCTTCTTCCCACAGACCAGCAGAAATGCACAGTGCAGTTGTCCAAACCATCCTGCTTACATGTATAGATAAATCTCTTTCCTCCATTCACCCTACTGTCCTTTTCCTCAACTCAGTAGCTCCTTTTGTATAAGCTCATTCTCTTTTACCAGTACTGTTGTTACATTCAGTTTCCATTTTTCTCTTTCAGGTTTTCACATCAAAGATAAAATACTGTGGGTCTGGTTTATTTCACTTAAGAGTATATTCTATAGTTGCATACATTTACCAAAAAAAAAAAAAAAAAAAAAAGACTCAAATTTATCGTGTTGTACAGCTAAATAATATGCCATTGTGTAAAAATACCACATTTTCCTTATTGATTATTCAGTTTATGGGCATGTGGGTTGTTTCCAGGATTTAGCTACGACAAATTGTGCTGCTATAAACATGGGTGCACATATATTGCTGTGGTATGAGATTTTCAGTTCTTCTGAAAAAAATACTCAGGAGAAGAATGACTGGCTTGAATGTTATCTCCAATCCTAGTTTTAAAAGGAAACTCTACACTCATTTCCATAGTGCTGTACCACTCTGCTCTCCCAACAATAGTGCAGAAAAGATCCTTGCCTTTCACTGCCTCTTCAGCATTTGTTACTGGCTGATGTCTTGATGTCAGCCATTCTTTCTGGGTTGAGACAGAATGTTAATGTTGTTTCAATTTGCATTTCTTGAATGACCAGTGATTTTGAACATATTTTCTATATATTTACTTTTCATTTGTATTTCTTCTCTGAGAAGTGTATGTTCACCTCAGATGCCCATTTTTGGATTGGGTCTTTGAATCTGGGGTGTCGGGGGGCTAAACTCTCCAAGAAACCTAATTTTCCTAGCATATTTTAACTGATGCCTTGAGAAATATGAAAATTAGATGATGATATTGGAGAGACACTCCTACTGAACATCTTTAAAAAATGAAGGCTTGGAAGTCAAGTGGACAACATCAGATGGTTGAGAGGTTGATCTGAAACAGCCTCATATACTTAGACCAATCTGCTGGAATGGCAGTGTTTCCCTCTTAAATTTTTTTTTTGCAGGACTGGAGATTGAACTCAGGCCCTTGCACTTGCCAGGCAAATGCTTACTCTACTGAGCTATTTCCCCAGTCCTCTCCCCTCTTAAATTTATTAGCTTGTGTAATTAGGGCCACAAGTATAAGTATAGAAATGAATGCCAACAGATTTCCTCCCATTCCTCCCCAGTGCCTGGAATATAATGGATTCTCAGTAAGAAAATAAGGTTGAGATGAAGGAAGGTCCAGAACACATTCCCTCTCTTCCTGGAGAGCTTATTGATCACTTATTCTTTTCTTTTCTTTTTTTTTTTTTTTTTGTCTTTTTGAGACAGGGTCTCGCTATGCAGTTGAGGCTGGTCCTGAGCTCACTTTTGTAGCCCAGGCTGGTCTCGAACTTGCACCAATCCTCCTTCCTCAGTCTCCTGAGTGCTGGGATTACAGGCGTGAGCCACCACGTCCGGCAATCACTTATTCTTGTTAATTATTGATCATTGATTCCTCTTTCACTAAGAAATCATTACACTTTTTATTTTGTAATCTTACTCTCAATTAACTTGTAGAGACTCAGAAACTTTCCAATCAAGAAATACTCTGTGTGAAAAGTGGCAAAAAGACGGTAAAGTCTACATAACAGAAACAAAATGATGCATAGAAGCTATGTGCAGTGACTTGGAATGAAAACTGAATTGACAATTTTAACGTACTCCTGCTCCTGTAATTGTTTTGGCATGGGAGAATCAGAGAGTTACACAGCCAGGCACACTGAACCTCTGAAAGGCTGCTTCTTTGCTGCCCAGGCCTTTGTGGACACTTCTAAACTGCAGGACAGATGCAAACAGCAAGGAAACATTGTGCTGGGAATGGCCCAGGGCGATTTTGACCTTTCACGCCAAAGCAAATGTCACTGGGCTAAAGGCTTTGACCACGATAGCAATGAACTATAAAATCATCTCCAAAACCCAACTTATTGTTTATAACCAACACTGGAAACCCATCGGAGATTACAAAGTGGTATTTGACAGTAAAGACTTTGTAGTATCATTTGGAGTTTTAAGAGTGAACCTATATATTATAAATGTTTCTTTTGTTTTGTCTTTATAGACTCTGGTAGTATTTCTTTATGAGTTTGGGAGGAAAGCTTCAGAAAAATATGATAAGAGTTTATTTCAAAAAATAAATTTTTTGAAGAGAGTTTTAAGATTTCTTAAATAAAACATTGTCTCTCACTATAGGCATGGCTGTTCTTCCAGCTTGGGGTGGAAGAGGAGAAGGCTGATGGACTATACTAACAGCAACGCCAACAACTACAGAAAATATAAGCAACTAGAGGGGCAGCAGCTCAGGCCAAAAGGGTAAACAACAACACCAAAGTTGCACTGCTGCTAGTAGTGAGTGGTACAGCTTGATTCCAGCCTTTTCCCACTCAATTACTACAGTAAACATGCTACATAGATACATATTGGCCTCTCAGTCATTTCTTACCCCATGTATATGATCCTGCTAGGCTAGGTGGCTAAGTCATGCAACAGGACAAATCCATGATCTTAAGTGGTTTGACTTTTCTTGGGGAAATAAGAAATGTTTGAACAAAAGAACTCTTCAATATACAGGGCAATAGACAACGTGCAACAGCAATAAAAACCTTATGTAGGAAAACAGAGGAGAAAGTTAAAAGACTAAGCTTTCGTTTTCATCAATGTAGGCTCACTCTTTGGCCCAAGTCATCTGTTTTTGGAATGTAAAGCCTGCTACTCTTACGCCAGGATATTAAGGTCTGTTTGGCCATAGACAATGTAATGTTTATGAGAAGCTTGCAGCTGTACAGTGTTCCAGAAGGAACTGATGTGATGGAGAGGAAAGGAGGGACTGTGAAGATGCAGGGAGAAACTGGAGGAGGCGGAGGCCGGTCTCAGGAGTGCTTCCTGGAGAGGAGCGGAGGGTAGCATGTGCGGTGTATGACTGGAAGACCTCAAGCCTTCCTGGAAAATAGGTTTGCTGGAGAAATCATGCAAGGTAAGTCTGGAAATGCATCACACTCCGTTGGTCACCAGGGGGAAGAGGGGAACAGCTCACAGGGAAGGAAAGACCCCCAAATTGTCCTATAGGATGGCCTGGGGTCGACTCTCTCCACATGATCAGGTTTCATCTAGATATTTCCTCAAATTCTCTTCTTTTGTCATTAAACTCCAAAGACAAATAAATGCAGAAATCCTTAAAAAAAAACCAGGCAATAATAATTGGGCAGACATTTTCACAACAGCAGGATAATTCTTGAGGTTAAAAAATATCAGTTATTTCGTTTGTGCTTAAAACCCTATGAAATGCCCACTAGTTTCCAAAGGATCAGAAATGAACTCTTATCTTCACTAGTTTTTTTATCTTTGAAACTTATCCAATAACATTTGCAACTTTTGAGTTGTAGGAACCAGTACTCTTAATAAAATTATATAGTACTTTGCTATCTGATTTTTATCTGTATTTATATTTTCCTTTTGACTTGATATTCCTGGATGCTTTTGAAAAGCACGTTGCTTAGATTTTTTATATTTAAACGTATAAAAAACAACTAACTGAAGAACATATCTAGACATTTATTATACAAGAATAGGAGCATAAATTATTTAGGTACTAATCAGTAGAGCGAGTAAATCAATTTTGGGCATTTCAAGAAGAAATAAGAGGATTTGGGGACCTCGCTCAATGATAACATGGTTGCCTAGCAAGTACAGGACCCTCAATTCAATCCGGGAAACACTCACATACCCATGCATATGCATACGCACACACCCACACCCACACCCCTCACACATGCATACACACGAAGCAATAGTAAGAACAGCAAAGCATTCTATTTGCAATTCTAACATTTTATTTTCCCCCAATTCTCATGGTTATCAATGTGACCATTTAGGGAGCTCTGCATGTAAGCTACCAGCTCTGTGCTGATAAATTGGTGCTGAATGTGTGTTTCTCTCTCCTCTTAGGAGCTTAATACATATATATATATTTGATTCTATTTTAAATGTTTTTTTATTTTTCTTTTTTGGAAAGATTTAAAAATTTTTTTTTAAATGTATTTAGTACAGGTTCTACAGGGTCTCACTACACACATCACACTCATAGTGATCCTCTTGTTTTCAGCCTCCCAAGCACTGGGACTACAGATGTGCACCACCATGCTCAGTCTCAGTCTTAGTCTCAGTCACCATCTGATCACTGCCTGGGGGTGGGGCTGAGACAGCATGCCAGGGATTGAACCCTGGTAGATGCTTTAGTCCACTGAGCTATCTGGCTGGCCTAAGACATACTAAATTATGTAAATTATTGCAGTCAGTTAAAGACCTTAAGACATAGTTTTAGCTTGCTATCATTATGTAAATCTTGCTGCAGGAAAAGATACATGTGCAAGAAGTACTAAAGTGACATCGCAGACTACAACGCCAGAAGTCATAACTATAACACACAGCATGCTGCAGGGACTGAGAGGATGGAAGGCTAACAAGGAGCATGAGTGACTCTGGTCATCAAGTCACGGGGCTCACGCGGCACATTCTGCAGTTGTGAGAAGATGCTTGGACCTGGTCTGCTTAGGGCAAGCTACCATGGGCAGCAGCAGCATTCGAAAATAAGGGCGAAGACTGACATCTTGCTAGAGACAGATGTGAAGTGTGGAAGGACACATGGTGTGATGGGAATGACTGTGGTGAACCTGGTGCTTAAGTCATATGATACGGAACAGCATCCGCTCATTCCACGCTCTCATTGAACAAATTGTGCTGGGCTACTAGTATTTTCTAGACATGCTGTCAAGGGTTGGGTGAATATGAATTTACAGGGGAGAGAGAGTGGAATAAAGAAAATTATTAGGCAAAGGTAACTGACCAGATATCCACAACTGTGCGTTCTTATTGGAATATGGTGATAGAAATTTTTAAGGATATCATTTGCTTTTTTTAATTTTAATTTTTATTGGTCCATGTTTGTAGTACACACTGATCACATTCATTGTGAGGAATTGGTTTGTGTACGTAACACACCTGAGTTCTGTTTACAATCCCTTTTTCACCCTTTGACGGCAGATTTTTGTAGGTTTTATGCAACAAGTGTTCCTACTATGAGCAAGACATTGTTTTGGTGCTAAACCTACGGGACTAAGAACAAACTCACTGACTTCATGGAGGACATGCATTGGTGGGGTGGAGGGGACAAAGGGGGAAATACTAAGGCTGCGAGGAATAACATACAGATATTTCCCTTGGCTGGCTTGCCACATATTACGAAGATTCAGAAATTGGGTGTAGCCTCCAAATAACATGGAACATATTTTTAAGTGGAACATTTTTCTTCTTAGCATTATGATTAAGCAAAGTAGGTGACAGTAAAACAGAGCTATAAAGAAGGAGATAAGGGGAAGCCTGGAAGGAAGAGAACTTTCTGTCTCTCACTGATTCTCATCATGCACATCAGTTACACATTTTTTTTTTTTTTTTACAGGACCATAAAATGCTTGAGTCCTTGAGGAAGGTAGTTGCCATAGGGGTGGGGCAGGAATGAGGCAGTTAAAACATATTTTCTTGGAGAATGAGGCTGCTGAATTGCTTTTAACTCTTAGCCTTTGCCCTTTGTGTATTTTCAGAAAAACTAGTGTTGTAAACAAAGGGCAGCCGACTGTAGTGAGGTGGACCACGGGATAGATAGCCGAAGGGCCTTTCTTTTGCCAGTGTGTGTCTGGGCTTTGGAGGGGTGGTGAGTTTTGTCTCAGAAAATACATTCACATAAGTATTGGTACCCTGTTCCTGGGAATTAGACTAATTAGCCATGTGAAACGTGCGGGCAGTCACCTAGGTGTGTGATACGCATGACACACGCAGAGGCACAGCCGTGCTGTCAGCCCTTTGGTCAATGGCTTCATGTTTTTAAGTCCAAGGATATTATGGCCATTTAGCATATGTGCATTAGGGGCCTCACAGGAATGCAGGAGTGGCCAAGGGGTATTTGGTGTGGACAGGAAGCTGTGAGTATAAGGTGGCAGCTGGCAGATAGGCATGCAACTAGTGTACGTGCACTTTTCAAAATTTTAAAATTTATGTTATAGAGAAAAAGAAAAAAAATAAAAAAAATAAAATTTATGTTATTATTAGTATATATTTGTAGTACCTAATGTTTAAATTTCTTGTGGGGAATTAGTGCACATACACAGCACATTTTAATTTTTTTTTGCGTCTTCTTTCCCCTTCCTCCCTTTCTCTCAACTCCTGATCCTTCCTCTTCATTCTCTTTTCTATTCTTTTTTTTTTTTTTTTTTTTTTTTTTTTTTTTTTTTTTTTTTTTTTTTTTTTTTTTTTTTTTTTTTTTTTTTTTTTTTTTTTTTTTTTTTTTTTTTTTTTTTTTTTTTTTTTTTTTTTTTTTTTTTTTTTTTTTTTTTTTTTTTTTTTTTTTTTTTTTTTTTTTTTTTTTTTTTTTTTTTTTTTTTTTTTTTT
>PVJA010057359.1:0-10466 GCA_004027025.1 Myocastor coypus
AGAAGAAGAAGAAGAAGAAGAAGAAGAAGAAGAAGAAGAAGAAGAAGAAGAAGAAGAAGAAGAAGAAGAAGAAGAAGAAGAAGAAGAAGAAATACAAAATTTCACTAAACAAAGCAATAGGAATTTCCAACACAACCAATCCCATACCTTGAGAAGTGACTAAAGAGGTTAAGGAGGTCACACTGATTGTGGTGCTGCTCTTTGGTCTGTCTCAAGCTTTACCACACAAATGGTAAAGCTAAATGGACTCGGGTCTGAGTCAAGGTTTAAGCAGGTACCTTGCCTTATAAATCTGAGTAAAGATTTAACCACTGTGAGCTTTTGCAAGATACTTTGCTCTGGAGATCAGAATAAAGGTTTGACCTGGTCCTTGCTCTGTATCTGGGGGCAATATTTTGGCCAGTGACTTTGTTGTGTAAGCTTTCCTGTCACTAAAACACAATACCCAACATTCACAACTAAGAGGACAAATTTCAGTTGGCTCAGAGTTTCAGGGGTTCAGTCCATGGTTAGCTTGATCCAACGTGGAAACATCATGGTGGATCTGGATGAGTGGAGCAAAGATGCTTAGTTCATGGCAGGAAGCAAACAGAGCAGGGGAACAGTGCCAGGGAAGAAGGGGCATAGACCATGCAGAGTACCTAGGTCACACATCCTTGACCCAACCAGACACACTAGGCATTTCTTGATCCACTCCATTTGGTACTCCAGATACAGCTCCTTATGTAATACTTAATTCATGCTTAATCTACAATTAAAGACCATAGCAAATTCATAATTCTGCTTAGAATGATACAGCAGTTCTGTGTGCAATTTAAAAAGTGTTAATATCTTTGGCAGAGTCTCAACAGTCCCAGCATTTTTCAAAAGTCAAAGCCTATTCTGAGATTCAAGGCAAACTCAGCTGGGATTCTCTGTGAAAGTCAAAAACAAATAGCTTAATCCCAAGATGCAATAGCATAGGGTAAAGATTCCCATTCCAAACAGGAGATGTAGGGGAACAGGAAAGAACTGAACCAAAGGAGGACTGAAACCACAGGTGGGAAACAGGAAACCCTGTAGCTCCACATCTGGCCTCTGAGGCAATGGTGGCAAGATGAGAGTTGTAGCAGTTTGGGCAGCAACTCTACGCCTTGTGGGGAACAGCCCACACAATCTCTCAGGCTGGTTCCACTCACAGTGTTCCTTGGAAGGTGTTCCTATTCCATGAAATCATGAGGTTCCTAGGGTTACCACTGCACCTTTGGCTTCATTCCCACAGCTTAACGCACTTTTTTTCCTCAGGGACTCCTTGCTTGGCCTTCCTTATAATTCAGGTGGAAGTCACCCTGACCCCACAAATCTTGCATTTGGCATGCTGATTAAAATAGCATCATGTTGACAATGCCAAGGTCTGCTGCCAATATAAGCAGTAGCCAGGCCCCTTAGGATCATGACTGCTAGAGGCTTTAAGTGTTTGGGTGACTGAACACAATAAAATGAATCCCAGGAAACCAATTCCTTTTTGGGCAGATGCCCCAAACTCTCCTTAAACGAAAGGCTGCCATTTTTCTCCCTTCAGCCTGTGATGGTGGTGTGTCTGATGTCGGAGATGCTCTGAAAGCAGCTTTTGTATAATTGAGCATAAGTTTCAGTTTGGTTCATGGTCCGTCGGTCGTGCCACTCTGGCCTCAGTGACCCTTTCACCTTGGCCTTCCAGGGTACAATTCTGATTTCCAGCATCGTCTTTCTGTCAGCGCTTTCACCCGGTCTGTGTCTAGTGGGCAGCTGCATTTTTCAGATCACGCTTATTACTCCAGTACTGTAGTCTAGTGTCACAATAAGCACACTTGCCTGGAGCTCCTCAGAGAGATTCAGGCCACTGAGAACAGGCAGTGTCCACCTCGATCACCCAGAGAGTACCTGAGCCCAGCAGCCACAGTGGACTCCAGGGAGCCCAGGGGATGCAGAGCCCACAGGGAACGAGAGTCTCAGAATGTTCACCAGTCTCTTCCTAAAGTATTTTGATTTGCTACATTTTGCGAATGTTTTTTTACCTAAGGGACAGCAAAGACTTGGTATAAGACTTGGCCACCTTTTGCAAAGCTTCTCTTCAGCAGCTCTCAGCCACAAGCATCTTCCACACCCTAGTTCAAGTGCCAGCCACCACCCACCCCTGATGGGCCCAAAGTGACCTCAGGCCCCTTATGTCACTGTTCAGAAGCAAGGGCTTCACCAGAGAGTGTACATGCCTGGTTCCCTGGGGCCCAGTCAGGCAGACATATGTGTGTCTTTGGGTTCTGTAGTCCTAAGAGCTGTGAGGCTGTGCCCAGTGCTGTCAGCTGCGGCCTGTGAAGGTGGGCACTAGCCCATTCCAGCTAACCCCAGGTGTGCTGCAGTGGTCCTGGGTGGTGCCAGGTGTCAGCTCTTGACCCTAGGCCCAGGATTACCCTGCTCCACCCTGGGCTTGACAACCTCCACGGCCCTCTGTCTTGCAGATGGATGTCTTCAGCAGGAGCCTACGGCAGGTCGTCCCAGAGGCCCAGGTCAACGTCCTGAAGAGCCCGCCACACCACCTGTCCAGGGTGAATGGCTGGTCGCTGCCCCTTCATCCCTTCCAGGCTGTGGCCTGGACCATCTACCTGGTCTTGTCCATCATTGTCTTTGGAATTGTCATTCCAGTCCTGCCAGGCATCTGGAAGTACATCGCATACTCTGTATCCTTCTTCCTGATGGGGTGGAGGTAGGAAGGAGGCTTTCTCCATCGGTCTCCCATACAGCTGGTCTCTGTGGGCTCTCCCTTTCACCTGTGTGCCTCAGCCATTTGTTCCCCATGTGCATAGGGCCCATGCACCACTGTGAGCTGGACCCAAAGGAAGGACACTGGCAGTGGGGAAGCCCTCAGAAAAGGGAGGGAGCTGCACAGCAGCACCCCCAGGCCAACTGTGTTATCCTCAGAAGACTGGTAAGATCAGTAAGAAAGGACTTTAGAAGCAATTTGCACTCCACTGTGTGCCCCTGCCCACGCAGCCCTGTCTGTGTGCACACTGCAGTCTGTGGGCCAGCTACATGGTGGGCCTGGTGACTGTGTAAATATCACAACTGGGTCCCCTTGGAGGCTGCACCTGGAAGGCAGTGGGAAGTGACATGCTCTGTGTCACACCCAACTGGCCAGGCCCTGGCAGCTATGATGTTGGGGGCCAGGGGGCTGGTGTTGGTCACAGAGTGGCCCTGTGGAAGTGTCACGTCTGGGGCTGGAGCTTCAGTCTTGCAGAGAGTCCTCCATGAACCTCTGTCACTGCATGGCCCTTGGCTTTGGCTTTGCCATCCCTGTAGGCACTGATGAGTGATGTGAGCAGGGCCATGTGGGCAGAGGGCAGCAGAGGACATAGGCATGAGCAGTGGTGTGAGCAACTATGTTCATGGCCTGGGCGGGATCTGTGCTCCCTGCACCCCCAGAGCTCCGCCACCTGTGAGGTGAGTGTTCCTGCTGGAATTCAGTTTTTTCAGGCAAGGGACAGCACAAATGACCCCAGGTACCTGTCACCCGCCTCAGCCACCAGGGCTCTGCAGGTTGGTGTTGCCTCTCACTCCCTTCTGCAAGCTGCTTTGCAAGCCTTGGGCTTTTACTCTCAAAACCACCGCTCTGGTTCATGACTAGCCAGTCAGCTAGTCATCTGAATACCACCACTCATCTGATATCCTCTCAGCCTTGCCACACCCGGCAGACTCCCATGTGGTTGTGGAGCCAGGGTTCCCACCCCTCTACCCCTTCACCTCCATCCCCTGCCTGTACCTGGTTGGAGCAGGGTGGGGTCGATCACCCAGCTGGGCCATCTCCTCCCAGAGCTCGAGGCCTCCGGCAGGAAGGCTCTTGATAATGAATTCAATGTTTTTAGAGGGTAAAAGGCTGTGCAGCTATTCTGTTTCATCTCCTGTCCACTCGGGCAAATTGTATTTTCAGGAAATGTGATTATTTCATTTAATTGCCAAGTTTCCCTGGGCCGATGTTCTTTGCCGCTGGGCCGTTTCCCTTTCTGTGTTTGCAGGGCCCCGCCGCTGCTTGTGCCTGAGTTGAATTCCTGCTCTTTCATTTCATCAGCCTTTAGGCCTGTTTACACAAATCAGCTTTAGAGAATGCATTAATTGTCTATTTTTTTTCCAAATATCTGCTTGCATTTGTGTCATTTCTTTCTATCTTTGGATTTACCCGGCCCTTTTCTTTCCATTTTAAGGTGGAAACTGGGATTGACGTCTGGCCTTTTCTAGCTTCTAATGTAAATATTTAAAGCTAATTTTTCTGCTGGCATGCACAGGACACTCCCTCCCCCCAGTCTAGCTGAGAAGTTAAGGCTGTCTTCTGGACATGGGGATCAGGTCTGCTGGTAGGGTGCACTGGGCAGCTGCTGTTTCCCTAAGCAGGCAAGGCCTCCCGCTGCACACCAGGAAGGGCCAAGCCAGCCAGTCACGCATCTCCTGGGTCCCAGGCTGCCACAGTAAAAGGCACTGGCCATGCACATGCACTAAAGCACACGCATGCCAGGCTCTCTGCTCCTTGACTCCTCTGGTAACTCTATCACAGCCCAGATGCTCTGAATAGCAGTAAAGGCTGCAGGGGGAACCCCAGGAGGCGGGCAGCAGCTCTACTTCCACAGGAAGCCTTCACCGAGAAGGCTTGGGTTCTCTCCAGACTGGAGCAGGAGGGTCTGAGCCAGGCCTGGGCAGGCGTGGGGGCTCAGGTGATCAGAGGTGTAGCCAACTCAGCCTCTGCCAGCCACACCCCTTCCTCCACAGCAGACCTCTGTTCTCCTGTCCTGCCCTGCTGTCGTGCCCTCCTGGGTAATCCTGCACAGGGGCCCTATGTTCACAGATCCCCAGTATCAGAGCCACTGGTCCCCATGCCTCGTGTCCATGGTGTTTGGATAGGTCAGGCTGTCGAGGAAACCCACGGTGTCTAGCCAGTGCTCTCCTCTGCCCCTCGCTCTGGCCCAGACAGGACACCCACACTAGTAAAGACGGCATGACTCCTGTGCGGCTCCTCTCACCCTCCTACTCCAACCCCACGGTGCTGGGTGAAGTTTGTAGAAGCCAGACACGGCTGGAGTTCGGATTTGTGCGTGGCCATGTGGCCACAGCCTCAGTGGGTCTTTTTTTATTTTTCATTTTGAGGCAGAATCTTGCTAAGTTACTAAGTTTCTGAGTCTGGGGCTTAAATTTATGATCTTCCTTGTCTTGGTCTCCAAGGGTACTGGGGTTATAGATATGCACCCCCACATCTGGCTCACAAGTTTTTTTGTCTCACAGTTTGAGATAGGGATGAGGGAGAGGGAAAGCACCGTCCTCGCCTCACCAGCCCTGAGCAACCTGCCTCTGTCCAGTCCCTTCCCCAGAGGCCTGAAGTCCCTTGAAGGAGACCCTATTTCCAAATCAGGCACTCAGCATGTGGCCCTCACACAGTCCCTGAACCTGCATCGGTCTTGGCCTTCTCTGTGTGCCTGCTCTCTGTGGGGTCCCTTTCCTGCCAAAACCCTGATCTCGCCCTCCATCTGCCTGCCGCTGCCCAGCTACCCAGGGCTAGCTTCCTGGGGCCACGCCCCACTTCCCACTCATGGTGCTTGACGCTGTGGCCACTGGAGGGCGCCAGCGTCATCTGTGGCCCCCAAGGCTTGCGGTTCCCAGCGACTGGCGGTGGCGTTTTCTCCGTGGAGGGCAGTGCACAGCTGGGGACCCTCAGTCCCCTAGGTCCTTAGTGACAAGGCTGGCTGGCATGAGTTTTCCCTGCAGAGGGGGCTGCGTGGTCGAACTCTGCAGCTCTATTTAACGAGGGGACATCTCTCCGTGGAGCCATAGGCTGGCAGAGCCACAGCCTCTGATAGAGGCCCTGGCGTGTGGGGGGGTGATCTTCAGCAGCGCCCCTCTGTGCCAACCCGTTTCTCCACTGCAGGCTGCCCTGGAGCGAATGAGGTAACTGAGGGGAGGGACTCGAAGCTCCCCCACCCCTCCCTTCCTGCCTGCAGGACGACAGGGCAAGGTCACAGTGTCAGGAGGGTGAAGGGCGAGTGTCTCACAGACTGGCTCCCTCCTGCGGTTTGTTTACTAAACACAGATTGTTGCCAGGGACGTTGAGCTTCTGGGCTCCCAGACCGAAACTTCCAGAGGAGGCCTGGGCTGGCAGCCACCCTGTTTCTCTCACCTTTGTCCTCCTGACCTGAGACGCCCAGTCAGGGCTGACTGGCAGAAGCAGGCTGCGCCCTATGACAGAAACCTGGTCCTCACAGGACACAACTTCATATCCAGAGGGCATATCCAGGTGGGGACTCTAACTGGAGTCTCAGTGTCTCCAGGGAAGTTGATCCTGCAGGTTTTCCCAGGGGTTAGGCCCAGCATCTGCACTTGAGGCATGAGGGTCCAGGGACCACTGCAGCAGCCTGACCCCCAGCGGGACATGTGAATGTTACAGGGCGCAGTGCCCAAGGCCTGGACACCTTCCTTAGCCTCCACTAGGGCCAAGGGGCCGCCCAAGCCCTGCTTCCCTGCCTGCTGTGTCCTCTGAGCTTGCTCCAGCCCAAGGGAAGGAGCCACATAGGTCCTGCCCATCCCTGGCCCCAGCCCTTGTCTTCCCTGTCTCAGGCTCCCACACACGCCTGTTGCCACAGTAACCACACAAACAGACAGCTTGGCCTAGGCCCAGCCTGTAGAGAATGGTGGGGAGCCACCCACACTGTGGGTTCTGTATCGCCACCCACCTGAGCACGTGCCCAGCGGCTACCTGCAGCCTACGGGATGCAGACTCATCTGCACCACCCATTATGTGGCAGGAGGAGCTGGGTGGTAGTAGGAACAGGCTGAGCGCCTGCCCTCACAGGACAGGACAGTCAGCCCCTTGTGTCCTGTCAGGGACATGTGTGACAGACACCAGGACCCTTTCTGTGCCCAGTTTTACCCACTGTGCCCACCCGGCCCCAGCCCTGACACCAGGCAGGTGTGGCAGAATCTGCTTCCCTGTGAGACTCATCTGGGATCCTCCTGAGGTGGGGTGGAGTACTCACCTAGCTCCACATCAGCTCTGATGTGGCGGGGCACTGTCGCCTGTAGGCTCTGGCCCCAGGATGGCCTGTAGGGCTCCTGCAGAGACTGAGCACAACCCAGCTTTCCTCTTGTACTGGGCAGGGGGTGCTTGCTGCTGGCCACCCACCTGGCTACTGCACAGGGACCTGCCTGCCCTGGCTGCCCAGTGCAATGCCCTGTGTGCCATGCCCAGGCAGGGAGGGGAGCATGGGGTCTGAGCACATCTTCCTGCTAGCCAGGGCTCAGAGCCCCTCCTACTTGGCCACTTGGTCCTGGCTGGAGAGAGCATGCGTGCATGCAGCTGGAACCCATGCACCTGCCTTCCCACACAGGGATGGGGGATATGGCAGGGCCTCGCCCCAGACTGGCTCTGCCTCAAACTTTGGGATGAGTATGCAGTCAGAAGGTGGAAAGGGCTGGCCTGCTGGGCCTACCCCTCAGTGTGGGGTCCCCTCGGGACATGGGGAGCAGAGAGCCAGGGGCATTTCGCCCTGCTCACCTGGCCCAGCCGTGTTTTCCTTGACACCCCAGGTGACTGGTGTCGTGTTCCTGTTCCACTTGGTGGTCCACCTTATTGCAGTCACCATTGACCCGGCTGAAGCCAGCGTCCGACTCAAGAATTACTCCAAGTCCAGGCCCATCTTTGACCGCTCCCAGCACACGCATGTGATCCAGAACCTGTACTGCCACCTGTGCGAGGTCACCGTGTAAGTCTACCCCAGCCCTATAGCCTTTAGGTATGAGCTGAGCCTGCCTACCTGGTCAAGTGCTTCCAGCTTGGCTGGGGGCCTTCAGTCTCCTAGCACCCCTCTCCATCGCCCAGGGCACAAAGGAATCTTCCTTGGGTTTTACTTGTTTTCCCACAAAGGAGAAGGCAAGGCCACATAGCCCCTGCTGGGTCACATCTTAGGTCTTGGGGCCCTTGTGGACTGGAGATCTGAGTGCCATATGCCACCCACACATTTGGACCAATGAGCGCCTTCAAATTCTCAGGCACGAGAAAGCCAAGCACTGCAGTGCTTGCAACAAGTGTGTTGCCGGCTTTGACCACCACTGCAAGTGGCTGAACAACTGCGTGGGAAGCAGGAACTACTGGTGAGGGCTGGTGGAGGCATTGGGGGTGGCTCACAGGGTTGGGGTTCTTCACGGGAGAATAGGTGCATCCATCCTAGGAGGACCCTGGGGGTGAGGGGTTGTGGACCATGGGACATGTGGCAGGAGAGCTTTCTTGGAGCCACATCCTCAGCGCACACGGCAGGCTCGGTGCCTGTGTCCACTCATCCTGAGCTGTCTGGCAGAGCTGTCCCTGGATGTGCCTGTCAATCAAGTCTCGGAGACCCTGCCCTGGCCTGCAGATCCTGGGTGGGCCTCCTCGTCTCACTGTCCTGGGCCATCTGCTCTCTGAACACTCAGGAAGCCATCCCAGAGCAGCAGGCAGACCCAGAGCATGGGAGAGAATGTCCAGGCTGCAGGTGGAACTGGATGCATGGGGCTCCCGGGATGTGTCTGGGCCAAGTGTCCTCGTGCAGAGGAAGCACAGTGGACTTGAGCGTGGCTTGGCCCTGGAGCTGGTGCGGTGGTCTGCAGAGCTCAGGAGGGATGCATTCTTGTAGCCTCACAGCCCCTGGGAGTGGTGCAGCTTCCCAGCACCGTCAATGGCTGATGAAATAGTGCAGGTCTGGAAGACCTGATGCCCTGTCAAGTGCATGAGCTCTCAGGAAGATGCCAGTTCTGCCAGGCTCAGATGGGCTCTGGGCACTGCCGTTGTGTGGGACCACCTTTCTTGCTGGAGGAGTCCTGTCCAGATAGCAGGACAGACAGACAGACAGAGGCAGAGGACGGAGGAGTAAGGGTATGCCTGTGAGGCTGCTGGCCAGCAATGTTTGCCTGGAGAACTTAGAAAGTGGTTGAGAAAACATAAAGGAGGCCCAAGGGCTGCCAGGGTTGGTCTGTCTGTGAGATGTTGCTCTCGCCGGTGTCCCCAGCACACTCTGCCCCTGCAGGTTCTTCTTCTGCTCCGTGGCCTCGGCACTGATAGGCCTGCTCTGCACGAAGGTCCTCTTGCTGTATGTCTGCATCCAGCACTTCATCAACCCCACCAAGCTCCGCATGGATCCCAGCTACAAAGGTACGCAGCGCGCGGAATCCTCCTCCTTGGGCTGCCCTGCGCAAGGGTGCCGAGCCTCGGCCTCATCTCAGGCCGCCTTCGTGGGAAGGAGTCTGCCTACAGTGGTGAGCCCAGATTTCAAGTGGCTCTATTGGTCCATCCACAACAGTCACCTTTCCCACTGCTGGGACAGAACACCTGCCACCTACAATGTGAAGAAGAGGCTTCATTTGGCTTGCAATTTTGAGGGATTCGGTCTGTGGGCAGCTGGCTCCAAGGCAGGAATGTCAGGGTGCAGGGGCCTGGTGGAGGACAGTTGCTCACCTCCTGGCAGCCAGGAAGCAGGGAAGGGATGAGCGGAGGACAAGAATACACTCTTCCAGGTGACACCCCAGTGACCACCTCCAACCAGTCCCTGCCCCCTAACACAAGACCTTTGGGGACATTGTCGTCTGCAACCAACATCAGCCAAGGGCTCCCCAGGACCCTGGGAAGCAGGTGTGCTGTGCCCTCTGACCTCTCCATGGCCTGCTCTCAGATCTGTTGGGGCCCAGTGAGGCCACGCAAGCAAAGTAGGCCAGGAACCGCCTTCCAAGAGCCATTGTTGGGAGAGGAAGAGCAGAGCACAGCCATGACAGATCCACCTCTGAGCACAGGCCCAGGAGCCTGGGCCATGGGCACCTGCATCTGCACTGAGAGGAAAGGCATGGTGGGTTGGGTATGCCCCCCAAACTGTGTTCACATGCAGAACTGAGCAGCAGACATGACCAAGATCTTGAGATGAAGATCTTGTCTAGCTCATCCGTTGGAAGGGACCACTGTCCTTCCAAGACACAGAAGAGGAGACATAGACACACAGAGGCCACACAGGGCAGAGGCGGGAACCCTGCAGCCTCTGTATAACTAGAGATGCTATAGATCTGGGAGAGGTGGGAAGATGCCTCTTGTGGCCTGGAGGGAGGAAACTGTCTACTATGTCACTCAGACTGAGGCCTCAAGTGTGTGAGGCAAAGGTTTGTGTCTCCAGTTTATGACCATTTGTCAGGGGGGCTGTAGCATGTAGCAGCAGCTCTGACTCTTCCTCCTGGGCTGGAGCAGGGGCATCTGCACACCCCCACTAGGGAGGGTGGTGCCCGCTATCTTACCGTGAAGCACACCCAGCCAATACAGAGGATGTTCTTGTTCTTTCAAGGATGGCTCTGGGAGTTCTAGGTGGAACAATGCCACCTACCCTGGGCTTCTTTCTTTTCTTTCTTTTTTTTTTTTTTTTTTTTTTTTTTTTTTTTTTTTTTTTTTTTTTTTTTTTTTTTTT
>PVJA010057360.1:0-10469 GCA_004027025.1 Myocastor coypus
TTTTTTTTTTTTTTTTTTGTTTTTTTTTTTTTTTTTTTTTTTTTTTTTTTTTTTTTTTTTGTCTTTTTGAGACAGGATCTCACTATGCAGTTGAGGCTGGCCTTGAGCTCTCTTTTGTAGCCCAGGCTGGTCTCGAACTCGCACCTCCTGCCTCAGCCTCCCGAGTACTGGGATTACAGGCGTGAGCCACCATGCCCGGCTCCTACTTGTCCACTTTGAAACTGCATTGTTTTTGGGCCCGGCAGGATGGCTTAGTGGTCTAAAGCGCCTGCTTAGGAAAGCTTAGGTGGTTGCAGGGACCGCAGTTAGATCCCTGGCACCACATGCTGAGCCAGCCTTGCCCTCAGGGCAGGCTGAGCTGGCCATAAAAATAAAGAAACAAACAAAAGTTCTGAAACAAGAAAAAAAAATAATTCTTAAAAAAAAAAAGAAATTGCATTGTCTTCATTGTTGAGTTGTAAGAGCTCTTCGTAAATTCTAATACAGATGAGTAATTAAGTATATGATTTGCAAGTATTTTCTTCCACACCATGGGTTTTATTTTACTGTTTTCAATGATGTACTTTGGAACACACAAGTTTTCCTTTTTAATGAGGTTCAATTTATTTACTTTTTTATTACACTTAGGACATCATATATAAGTATCCATTGCCATTCAAAGGTCATGAAAAAAATTTACACCTATATTTTCTTTTATCAGTTCTTTTTTAATAGTCTTCAGAGCACCTCTTCCAACTCACCTCCTAATAAAATATTCAGCTATCATCTCATCAACAGATGAATACACTGATGAGCATAGCACTCCCGTGAATATAACACCCCATGAGCTGGTTCCCTTCTAGAACCCACAGGACTTTGCGGGTATTATAGCTCTAAACCATGACACTTTAATTACTCATGCTTGCCTAATTACCTGACTAGAATGTATAATACAATGTTGACTATGAGGGAGAATGTGTATTCTTGTCCTATTCCTGATCTCCGGGGAGACACAGTCTTTCACCAGTAAGTATGATGTTAACAACAGGATTTTTTTTGAGGGGTTCCTTATCAGATTGAGTTCCCCTGTATTCTTAGGTTTTGTTTGTTTGTTTTTGGTATTTATTTATTTATTTATTTATTATTTGGTACAGGGTCTTACTACAGAACTCAAACTCCTAGGGATCCTCCTATTTTCAACCTCTCCAGTGCAGAGATTCAGGTGTGCTTTACTACGCCCCAGTCTCAGTGGCTCAGCATGCCTAGGGCTAAGGCCAGCATGGCACGTGGTGCTGGGGATAGAACTCTGGCCCCTGTGTTTGTCTACACAGGCACTTAGTCGACTGAGTTATCTCACCAGCCCTTTTTGGTGTGTTTATCATGTTTTGAGACTTTATTCAAAGGCTTATCTGTGTTTATCAAAATAACCAGGCAATTTTTGCTTTTTTTCTATTGATATGACATAATACATTAATTGACTTTGAGATGTTAAATTCATCATTTCCAGGGATAAATCTTACTTGCTCATGGTATAAAATTCTTCTTATATGCTACTAGTTTATGTTTAGTGATGTTTTATTGAGCAGTATTTGCAAAATTCATAGATCAGTAGTTTTCTTTCTTGTGGTATTTTTGTCTGGTGTAGATATCAAGGTAATACTGGTTTTATAAAACAAGTTAGGAATATTCTCTCCTCTTCTATTTTTTGGGAAGAGTTTGAGGACTTGGTGTTAATTTCCATGCAGGCATGTGTGCATGTCCATCTAGGCATGTGTGATACTAGGAACCAAACTCAAGGCTTGGTGAATGTTAGGCAATGTCTCTAGCATTAAGATAGACTCTTATCTTCTGACATTAACTTTTAAAAGTATCTAGTAGAATTTAGCAGAGTAGTTACGCAGGCCTGGGCTTTTATTTGTAGTCTTGATTACAAGACTATTAAAATTATATAGTTTTTTTTAGTCTGTCTTGATAGTTTATTTTTTCAAGGAACATGTTCTTTTCATCTAAGTAGTCTAATATGTTGGCACATAGTTGTTGTAATGTTCTTATGTGTCAGTGCTGAAAGAAACGATGAGAAGACCTGACAAAGGTAGCTCAGAGGACTCACTGAGACTTATCTCTCTCAAGGTGAGCCCCAACCCACAGAAGGATCTTACTTTTATTGAGTACTCAAGGACAGGCTAAGGAATGTGCATAACTGCTTTGGCGAATACAGACTAGAAAGCACTACCTCTTTTGCCTTTTACCTAACATTAGGTTAATACAAATATTAACTGAAAACATTCCAAGCAGGGGAGGAGACAACCATAAGGAGCCATTAGAATAAGCTGTTATCTGCCTCCTTGAATCTCAGGTTTCAGGAATCCCGAAGTAACCCACTAGAGCTGTCCCTGGGCTTTGTTTATTATGCTCCATTTCTTAACATGCTAGTTTCTTATCTCTACACACAGTGATTCATTGTATCCCTTTACTATTCTTTTTATTTATGTGTTCTCATTAATAATATTCTTTCTTACTGCTGACATCAATCCTGAGTCCTCCCTTTTTTTCTTGTTAATCTAACTAAAAGTTGTCAGTTTTGTTCACCTTTCAAAGAACCAAGTTAAAACATGACTGATTTTTTGTTTTTCTTTTATCTCTGTGCCATTAATTTCTTCTTGAATTGTTAGTATTTTCTTCTTTATGCTTTAAGTTGTTTGATCTCCTTTTTTTTTGGTATCTTTTTTTTTTGGAACTATAATGCTTTTATTACTAGAGTATATGAAACACTGATCCTTTTTAATCTGTAACACAGTCTCAGACTCCTACAAAGTTTCAAAACATCCATTTAAACAGATGTAATTCTGCTGCTGCTGTTCAAGGAACAAATCCTTAGATTTCATGGTTCAGATCTAATTAATGAGAAGTACGTAAATCTAGACTTGAGAAATATCAATTCAAACAAACCATATTCCATTTGGATAGTCCAAGAACCTTATACAAACTCCAAAATAAACCTGCAATTGAAAAATATTAAGCCTTTTAATACATATTAATTCACAAAATGCAGGAAATGTAGTGTTAACAAATGTGTGTTTTCTAGCCATTTTAAAATTCAGGCTAACATTCATGAACAGTATTTCAGTTATCATATTCAATTAAATTGTGCATTTGAGGAAAGTTATATTTCTAAGGAAAGATCATATAAACATGCTCTTCTGAGGGGGTATGTTAGAAAAACAATAGCTCCTCCACATTTCTAAAATTACATAAAACGATCATTTCTGATTTGCCATTACAATAAATTTTGATACAGGGTATGTTTCTGTCTGCTCACAAGTGACCAAAACGCACATAAAACAAACTTGTAACAAATCCTCAGAATCAATCATCTTTCATAAGTAAAACATCTCTTGTACTTTCTTTCTTTTTTTGGTATCTTAAGATGAAATATGAGATTAGAATTTTAGATCTTTATCAGAACTATATACTTCCTTCTAGGTACCATTTTAGCAGCATCCCATAATTTACAGGGCGTTACTTCTCAGGGGCTACATCTGTTGGGAATGAGAATTCAGACAGGGCTCTTCAAATTTCTCTTTCCATGATTGGATCCTCACATTTGCTCCCCAAGTCATCAACTGATGTATCCTGGAGCATAATTTTCTTTAAAAAACCAAGCCAATAGCATTTGGCTCCTTTGAAAAATAGTTCCCAAATTCTTTCAGATTAGTTCTGACCCCAGTCAGGTCATTGCTGGCTGTTTCCCTTCACTATCTTTTCAGGAAAACCAACTGGATTCCAGTTACCCTCTATGTCCAGTGGGTCTGTAATCTCCCAGCTGCCTTTCACCACAACTTCTACTATTTATTTTCCCTGACTGTCTTTGAGAGTGGCTTTCACTTCATACTTTACTACAAATAAAGCCAGTCCTTTAAGAATAAATTAGGTCCTATCTTGTGGTCTGCTTTTCCTCCTAGGATTGGAGCAGTCTCTAGGTTGTATCTCTAGAGCTGAATTTGGAGATAGGGCTCTTCTTTCCATTTGGAGTGGCATCCTACGTAACACCTGAGCTTTTGGAGGGGATAGGACAGTACCTCAGATATTCTTGGCTTGTTCCTCCTGCTGTGAAATCACTGCCATGTGAGCTGGGACAAGAGCAAATAGCTTAGTCTGGTCCCAGTATTCTCAGTGGTGTCACACCCAAGGTAAAACCTTCACCCCATGAGCAGAGGTTAGGTAGAAGAGAGACCCCTCCATTGGCCAGCCATACTTACCCAGGGCAGGTACCTGGGGACAGAGGAGAAATGTCAATGTCCTGCCTTTCTTAGGAAGATGTCACTATCAATGAGAGTTGGAGAGGGCAGCTGTGCCCTTCCATGAACAAGTCTAGGGGGGAGGTTCTGTCTCACTGAGTTGACAGAGAAAGTGGAAGCATAGAGCTTGACAGACAAAGTAGAAGCACAGGGCTTGTGTAGACTTCAGTATGACAGATGGTGATTCTTTGCACTGAATTTTAGTATGTTTTTATAAATATTTCTTCATTTTCTGTATGTCCTTGGGATCATTACCAGAGATTTTATTTATTTATTTATTTTATTTTTTTATGTGTTTAGTACAAGGTCAACACAGACCAGACTCATAGTGATCCTCTTGTTTGCAGTCTCCCAAGTGCTGGGATTACAGGTGCATTCCATACCGGAGGCATTATTTATTTATTTTTTAAAAAATAATTTTCACCAATGTCACCAAGGAGTGTGTCCATGGAGCTCTACAGGCTCTCATGTCAGGAATTTTTCTCTCTCACGACCTGTGTTTGTGCTCCCACAGCAGGAAGCCTTTGGCTGTGAGCTGTCCTTGGATAGAGAACGGGAAGAAGGTATCCTATCCAAAGCCACACAGCTGCCACCGGCTGAGGGCAAGTCTCTAGAGAGGTGGAGTCAGCTGAGAGCTATTAGGAACCAGCTCTGCAGCAGCTGGGTGTCAGCTATCTTTACTACTTAAAGAGGGATCTGAGTGTGCAAGAACAGAGGTCTGCCTGGACTGTGAGGTTACCTAAGGCATCCGCTCTCAGGGTCATGCAAGCACAGGATTCACTCCTGAGTGTCTCCTTAGATTTTGTCCTGTAGAGACCTGCTATAGATTGGATTTTTTTTTTTTTTTTTTTGTCTTTTTGAGACAGGGTCTCATTATGCAGTTCAGGCTGGCCTTGAGCTCACTTTTGTAGCCCAGGCTGGTCTCGAACTCGCACCGATCCTCCTGGCTCAGCCTCCCGAGTGCTGGGATTACAGGTGTGCGCCACCACGCCCGGCTATAGATTGGATTTTAAGTGTCTCCTAACGGTCATGTGTGAAAGGCTTGGCCCCCTGGCATGATGCTTTGGGAAGATGGTGAACTCTTTAACAGGTCAGGCCTAGTGGAAGGCTTTCAGCCCACCGGGAGCATTAAAGAGGATTCCTGTGCTCTCTTTTACCCCTTCCCCATAAAGTGAGTATTTAGCGTTGTTCTCCAGTGAACTTTGACCAGGATGTATTAGCTTTGCTACAAATCTGAGTGCATTAGGCCATCTGATCAAGGATGGGAAACCTGCTAAACTAGGAGCCAAAAGAAATCTCTCCCCTTTATAAGTAGTCCAGGGCATTGTTATAATGACTGAAAATTAAAGTGGTGGTAGGGATACATGCGTATGAGAAATTACTGCTTGATAATCCATATAATAGAAGGAAAATATACCCTCCAACCTGCTAGCTATCCAAACCGCTGATGTCATATTCTCTAAAATTGAGGAATGAATTCTAGGAACACCGGAGCAGGAAGATTTTTTTTAGGAGAAAGAAAGCTTCTGTCTAACAGGGACAGAATGGGGCCTGGAAAGGGGGTTGCCCAACAACCCTGCTTCTCAAGGGTGTTTTATCAAGCAAAGCCATGAGATGAGGTGGGTTCAGAGTGAGACAGAACTATAATCAATCAATAAGATAACAAGTATAGTCTCTTAGATAATATTGATTAAATGGGGATCAAATTGGGAAGCAAGTCATGCAGCAAGCATCCCCGGGAGGACAAGGACTTTGCTGGAAGGGCTGGGTTAAGGCAGTTTGGCCCCCCACCCAAAATGACCGATATCTAGTTAGATGACCAATCACTGCTGTAAATCCCTGGGGAAGTACATGAGTGTGTCTGTCTTCTTTTCTTGATGCCTGACTTTCAGTGAATGCACTTCTAGCCACAGATGTCCTCTGTATTGCCCTATCGAGGGCCCAGCCCTCTCTGACCGATTATAATGTTTCTAAATAATTTAGCCATCTGTCATAGTGATATGGGAAAAGAAGGCCTAGTGAATCAAAAATCATGAGGGCAGGGCCAGCCAGATAGCTCAGCAGACTAAAGTGCCTGCTTAGGCAGAGCACAGGGGCCGGGGTTCAATCCCTGACACCACGAGCCATGCTGGCCCTGCCTGTGGGGCAAGCTGAGATGGAAGATTGAGACTGGGCATGCTGACACACATTTGTGATCCCAGTGCTTGGGAGGCTGAAAACAAGAGGACCACTACATGTCTTATCTGTGTAGTGAGAACCTATAGACCCTGCACTCAACATACTTTTTTTAAAAATCACGAGGGCAAACCAACAGGTCTTAGCAAGTACACGGACAAGGAGGACACAAAAGAGGAGCCCGAGGTGACATGAGTAGGCTGGGGTGGCAGCCCTGACATGAGAAGACAAGGAGAAGAAACAGTTTGGGGACTGCTTCCGATCCAGACTGCCAAGGACAAACTGCTGGAACTCATTGGCCATCCAAGGTAGAGCCTTAGCAGAGAAGATAGATGTGGGGAGCCCACTGTCCCCAGAGGTAATGCCTCCAGGACAATGATAAGTGCAGTAGCCAAGTGCAAAAGTGCCACTTTGAGAAACACTGGAGTAGATGCTCTTGAAGAGAGGTGGCAGCTGCGGCATCTAACAGATTTACTGTGAAGCAGTTCAGTTACTGGCTAGATCCACTCAACATCAATGTATTTGCTCACTTGTTTAATTAGCACCTATTGAATAACTAGCATGCCCCAGAGCTAAAGATACCAGGAAAAGTCAGATCCTAATCCTGTCTTGTGCAGTAACTGTTTAGCAAGTAATCAAGAGGTAAGAAAAAGGTAGGCTGTAAAGAAAATGGCACGGGTGTCTCATGTACTATAGTGGAATGGTCTGGAGTGCATTACTGATGCACAGGAGCTTGAGGAATTGGTTGCTGTGGGGGCCACTGGTGAGGTAGAAGGCGTGGATGTAGTTAGTGGAGCAAGCAAAGCTTGTGTCGTGTCGGGGCCAGAACCAGTATGACAGAAGGCACCTGCCAGTCATCTTCCCAACCATGACTGAAATCGGATCTCTCTCCACTCTATCCCTACTTCCGTCTATTGAGTTCACACCTTCCTCTTCATGACCATGGGCCACCTCATCTTACCTAAGAGATCACAGAAGCCAAGACAGATCCTGGGATTGCAGATGTCTTCCCCTGAGAGTTTTGGCTGTTAGATTAGACCTAGTAGATCTACATTATGGTGTTCATATCAGTAGCCATTAATTACCAAGGCTGACAGGCATTTTCAGTCACAGAATGAAAGAATCCCTGTGTACCATGGAGTAATCAGGAGAGGAGGCTTGAGTCCTTGTTAGTCCTAAGCCATGGCTTATGTTTTGTTGGTCCCTTTATAAAGAGTAACAGGAAGTAAATGAGAAAAGCGTTCATGACTTGGATGTGCACTGGGCTGTTAACCCAGGCATTTGCTGAAAAGAACTGGATGCAATGCTTTTCCTGCTGTACAAGACTCAAATCAACAGCTTCCAACATTGCCAGTTTTGCCAGTAATCCACTATAATTATGGAGCATTTGACTATGTGTACAACTACCTTCTCTTAAATCAAAGACATCTATTGTACCAACAACCATTAGAAAATTTATCGTGTCTACATTCTGTGCTCTGTATAACTACAACAAGGACAATGATATGCATTGTATCAATTATTGGGAATGTACTACTAATGTGTTTTGAAACTGTCACATGGTAATTTCTTATTAAAAGTAACAATAAAAATAAATAAAATAGTAATAAAAAAAGAAAAAGAAAAAATGTTTTTTCTGAATCTTTGAATTAAGTGATTTGTTTATATTATAAAAAGATTCTCCCTGGCAAGTGCAAGAGCCTGAGTTCAATCCCCAATTCTGCAGAAAAAAAAAAAAAAAAAAAAGATGTTCTAATTGGCAAATGATAACATATTGCTGACACCATCATAGTAGAATTTTAAAAAAAAATACTGACTTGCTCACAAATTGTTTTGCTCTCTTAGGTCCATTCATCAGCAACTTTAAAATGAATCCATAGGGTGGATTGCAGTTTGTAACATCTGCCTGTAATAGCAGCTTCTCCACCTGGGAACTGTCCCTGCTTCCCAGCCCATGAGTCTGCCATCTGCAGTGCTTGAACTTTGGCAACAGTCACCATGGGTGGCACAAATGGGGCATTAATTCTCAAAGGCATGGTGATTGGGCCGGAGAATGATCACATGACCTGGGCCTGGTCAATCAGAGTTTCTCTGTGGGATCCTTTTCATTAGAATTTACAAAAGAACTCTGCTTCTTCCCTAGTGGCACACTGTGAAGATGGAAAGCTGAAATGCCCATGCCCATGTCCCCCACCTCATAAAGGAGCCAGCTTTACAAGACAGTGCTAGCAAGAAGACTGAGAAAGACTGACACACAGGAAGAATCTTAGCGGTGGATTAACCCTGGATGCAGTGGAACCTGACACCAAATATATGTTCATCCCCTTTCTGTGGTATTTCTCCCTGAGCCAATACATTTCCCCTGTGTACCTACACTCACTGGAAGAGGTTTTTTTTGTTGTTGTTGTTGTTTTCTGGTACTACTGATTGAACTCAGAACCTTGCGCTTGCCAGGCAGGCACTTATTCTACTGAGCTATCTCCCTGGCCCTTCATTTGAAGAGTTGACTGGTAAATTCTTGTGGGTAAAAGCTGTATCTTATTATCTGGATCAAATTTAATCAATTCACTTCTTTGAAATCTCTAAGTGCAAGTATACTCATTGCACTTACACACATAAACACACCGACTTTGGTATTGTCACTGAACTTGAGTACACACACACACACACACACACACACACACACACACGTGCGCTCATAGAAATATACTGTTCTGGGGACACAGAAAATCTTTGTAAGTCAAATTACCCAAAATCAAAGTATTGAGGGACTACATTTAGTATTATGCACAAGATAGGGAAGAAAAGTGATATTTCTCAGCAGCTCTCTATGCTTTGCATTGTAATATATTTCCTTCCATTGCTTCTTGAAATCTCCCTTCGGGATACAGTGTCAACCCCACTCCATGGAAGAGGAAGTTGGCTGAAGAAGTGAAACCCAAGGCTGTTACCGAGACCTGGAATGTAGAACCAAGCCTGACCTCAGGCTCCTTATAGCATGCTGCCTCCTTGTGGACTGCAGATCACTCCTGGGGCAAAACAGGAAACATAATCTGGCTCACAGAACATATCCCAGCTGTCCTAGAATCAAGGAAGGAGTATAGCTAAAGTATGGACAAACCCAGCTTCCAGGAGATTTATTCATGTGAGGATAGACTTAGAAACACTTGTTTATAAGTGGAAGCTGGCCTTGATGACCTTGCAGCTGTGGGAGTGTGGCTAATGAGGGACATAGAAGACAGTTGCCAAGGACAGTGGGAAGACTGTGGCCATAGGGCCAGTGAGTGCAGTCTAAGAGGGAGAGATGGATGACCAGGAGGTTGGAGGAAGCCCTACCCAAGTCTCTCCCAAGTCCTGAGGTTTTTGTGGCCTCTCGACCACAAGCCCATCCAGTCATGGCAATTGTGGACTCTAAAACTATCTCAATCCAATGCTTAGCACAAGATCAGTTCTTTGTTTCCAGCTTGTATTAGTTACTTTTTGCTCGTTGCTCGGACAAATACCCGACACTCGAAATGAAGGAAGGAAAGGTTTATTTAGCTCACAGTTCGTGGAGGTTTCAGTCCATATTCGGTTGGCCCAAGGCTGAGTGGAGCAGGGTGGAGAGCATCCAGTTCATGGCAGCAGAACAGCAGCAAAATGGTGGCAGAGGCAGCCAACCAAACAGGGCAGCAGGGCAGCAGAGCAGCAGCACCAGCTCGAGCTCCAGTCTCTCTGTCTCTCTTTATATTACATTCAGGCTCTCCGCCTTAGCTCCTGCCCTAGGCTACACCCATAATCCCATCAGTACTAAAACCTATAATCCCAGGGATCATGGATCAAGTCTCAAACTCTAGAAGTCCCCGCCCAGTGACTCCATGAGGCTTTGGGGGGACAACTAGACATAAACCATAACATTCCACCCCTGGACCCCCAAAGTCTCATACATATCCCTTTTTTACAAAAGACATTTTAGTCCATCTGGAAGAGTTGCCAAAGTCCCAATAGTTTCAGCATTGCTGAAAAGTCCAAATCCCA
>PVJA010057361.1:0-10466 GCA_004027025.1 Myocastor coypus
AAAAAAAAAAAAAAAAAAAAAAAAAAAAAAAAAAAAAAAAAAAAAAAAAAAAAAAAAAAAGGAAGCATACATAAGGGCCGGGGAGATAGCTCTGTGGCACAAGTGCCTGCCTGGCAAGTGCAAGGTCATGAGTTGGAACCCCAGTCCCACAAAAACAAACAAACAAACAAACAAACAAAAAGGAAGCACAAACATCACCCATAATCCTACAACCCACAATATCTACTTCTAGGGCTTTGTATTAGTTCAATTCTTTTTGTCTCTGTTTATCTATAACACATATATATGGTCATATGCACACTTACCTTTGGTAGTCTATCTTTATTTTGCTATGTTGTTTGAAATTTCTTCAATTATACAAGTGATGGGCCCGGCGGGATGGCTCAGTGGTCTAAAACGCCTGCTTGGGAAAGCTTGGGCAGTTTCAGGGACCGCAGTTCGATCCCTGGCACCATATACTGCACTAGCCCTGCTCTTGGGGAGGGCTGAGCCGGCCATAAAATTGAGTGAATAAACAAGCAAAGGTTCTGAAACAAGAAAAAAATAAATAAATAAAATAAAAAAATTCTTTTAAAAATTATACAAGTGATACATATACACATTCTATGTTAATACAATATAGAACTGTATGCAGTAAAATGTGAAAGGTTCCAGAATCAATTTATAGAAAATAACTTATTTATCCTTGTATTTCCTTTGTCTGTGTCCCTCTCTGTCTCTGTATGTCTCTGTCTCTATCTCTGTTTCTGCCTCTGCCTCTGTCCCACATCCCACTCTCATCTCTCTCTTTAACTCTTGGTTGAACCTAGGACATTCACACTGAGCTCCATCCCGAACCCCTTTTGAATTTTGTATTTTGAGCCAAGATTGCACGAAGTCACTAAGATGCCCAGCCTGGGCTTGAACTTGCAGTTCTCCTGCCCTAGCCTCTCAGAGTGCTGGGGTTATAGATCTGGGCTACCATGCCTTTTAAAAAAAAACATTTAGTTACCTATGTGACATGCTATTCAACTAGAGAAACCAAGACCCTGCTATCATCCATTTTATTACTGTTTTTAACTCATGATTATATCCTAAATATCATATTAATAAATACAAGTTGCCTTATCTTTAAAAGGTCACACTGTGATCTATTGTATGAATGCACTATGATTCACTTAAGCAATCTTATTGTTGAATGTTTAGGTTACTTCCAACACTCTCCTGTTACAGAGAGTGCTTCAATAAATGTCCTCCTGTGTGTACCATTATGCGCATGAGCGATCATTTTCTTGTAATAAATTCCCATGGGTGGAAATGTGGGATCAAGCGGTGTGAGCACTTGAAGGCCCATTTGGCCTCCACAACAGAGCTGGCAGTCTCCACACCCACCATTTGCAGAACGGGAGTACTCATTTTCTTCAGTCCCTGCCCATGCTGGGTATTTTCAATCTTTGCCAATCCGTGGGCACAATGATAGGTCATTGTTGCTTTAATTGGCATTTAAAATTGTTCCTAAGGTTTATTCATTTATTTAACAAATATAATTCAGAGCCTCTGTGTGCCAAACACTGTAGTAGACATCAGAGAGAAAATGGTGCAGGAAAATAGCTAGTAATGTTGATCTTATGGCACTTGCAATATAACCAAAGATAATAATGAAAGTATACCATACATAGATGCGAAGCTGCAACTGTGACAAGGACCTTGAAACAGAAATACAAAAAACAGGTCTAAGAGCAACCATATAAGGAAACTTAGCCACAGCAGGTGGCTTCCCTGAGGAAATGGTGATTAAGCTAATAACAAAAGAGAGAAGTGGTACAATCAGGTGAGGCAGGGAAGAGCGCATCCTGTAGAGGAGCAGCTTGTGCAAAGACCCTGTGATAGGAGGGACCATGGTGAGGTGGTTGAAAACACTCCAAGGTACTCAGATGTCAGGGCTGGTCAAGTGGGTTAAGGAGATTGGTCTTTTCTAAGACCCTGAGGACATCACTAAAGGACTTCAGGCAGGGAAATATCACCATCAGACTTGAGCTATGAAAAGATCTCCGTGGCTTCAGTGTAGAGGACAAATTGGGAAGGAACTGCAGTGGATACAGGGAAAGCATCCAAGAGGGCCAGAAGTTGAGAAGAGTGGAGGTGGGTGCCTTGGGCCAGGGTGGTGATCCTGGCGATGGATAAATGCACACAGATACAGGTTCTAATGGTGTCTGGACAGGCACTGTGGAACCAGGAGTCAAGCCAAAGACTATCACTGGGTCTTGGCCTGTCTTCTTTCTGCACTTGATTCTATTCCATAAATACTGGGCTGGCTCGGGCTCTTCTGCTGCCTGGACCATGCACCGGTCATTTCCGTGGCTGCTAGCCTGGCCTCTTCCAGTTTCCTTTCTGCATTTTCGACCAGAGACATTTCTGAAAATTAATTCCTTTCTTGATATGTAATTTACATGACATACAGCTGACCCTTTTAAAATGTACAACTCAGTGGCTTTTAGTATTTCATAGATATGTGCAACATTTACAATTATTTGTAAAATTTTACTATATTTTTATCATTTCAAAAAGAAACCCCATGTAGGTGACCAGCATATCAGGACCCATCTTTTCCAAAAAATGTCTTTGTTCTTTCCCTGTACACTTGCCATATGACCCACTTCCCTACTGGATTAATATTAAATAAGCAGTATACTTGGAGCCCTATAGGCTGATCACAGTTTGACTCACGTTTTACCCATATTGTTGTTTTCCTGTATAAGTTATTCCTGACAAAAGGCATCAGTGGCAGTCCACTTCTGGGTCCCCTCTTGTCTCTCAGGAGCTATTTCTTTTTCATTCTTTTTTTTTTCTTTTTTGTCTTTTTGAAACAGGGTCTTGCTATGCAGTTGAGGCTGGCCTTGAGCTCACTTTTGTAGCCCACCCTGGTCTCGAACTCGCACCAATCCTCCTGCCTCAGCCTCCCAGTGCTGGGATTACAGGCGTGAGCCACCACGCCCAGCTCTTTTTCATTCTTTAAACTTTATTTATTTATATTTTATTTATATTATATTTATATTATGTTATGGCTGGCTCAGCCTGCCCTGGGGGTGGGTTTGGCATAGCATGTGGTGCCAGGGATCGAACTGTGATCCCTGCAGTTGCCTAAGCTTGCCTAAGCAGGCACTTTAGACCACGGAAGTATCTCACAGGTCCCTGCCAGAAATTTTGTTGCAGACTTCCCAGCCTCTAGAATTGTGAAAAATAATCTGTTGTTCATAAGATGCTTAGTATATAGTCTTTCTTTCTTTCTTTCTTTCTTTCTTTCTTTCTTTCTTTCTTTCTTTCTTTCTTTTTCCTTTCTCTTTCTTTCCTTCCTTCCTTCCTTCTTTCTTTCTTTCTTTCTTCTTTCTTGAACTTTCTGCAAAGCTTTCTTCCAGAGGAGCTCAGCCCTTCTTGGCAGCTGCCTTCCTCATGGTGGCCAGCATGTTGCTCAGCTCCTCACGCTTCCTCTTGGTGCAGATGTGCATCCCCACCCTTTTCTTGATGAACTTGAGGGTGCATTTGTCCTTGGAGACCTTGAGCAGCTCTATGGTGCACTGCTCCTAGAAGGTGAAGCTGCACACCTCCTGGATCACGTCCCACACAAACTTGGTGTGTTTGGTGAGGCGTCTACTACAATGGCTATGCCTCGGTTTGCTCCCATTCTTAGTTACCTTGTGGTGCTTGTTGAGGCCCATGGCCACAGGATAGCAGAGGGCCATGGCTACTGTTCTTCAATAGCGGCTGTAGTGGAAGTTATGGTATTTCTTCATAGCAACCTGAGAGGGCAATACTGTTATTGAATATCAGTTGACTATGCTGGGCATGATGGCACATGCTTGTAATTCCAGCTGTTAGGAGGCTGAGGTAGGAGGATCATGTCTTATTTTTCTTGTTTGTGAAACAAAATACCTGACCAAAGTTAAAGGGGGAAATGTTTATTTAGCTTATAGTTTCTCGAGGTTTCAGTTCATACTTGGCTGGCTCCAGTTCAGGGTGGTGCATGGCAGAGGACAGCAATTCAAATGATGGAAGACAGCAGAAGGAACAAGAGAGAGGCAAACATTTTTCTGTCCCTTGTATTGTATCAAGTCTGCCGGGATTAGTCTGCAGTACCAATGCAAGCAATGGACTGATCCAACAATCACTCACCCTTAAACTCAGAACCCTTAACCCCACCATTGCATTATGAATCAATCGCATACTCTAGATTCAGCCACCTCTGAAAACATCCTATGACTTTATGAGACTTTTGTGGGGCATCCAGACACAAACTTTAACAATCTCTGAGTTGGAGGCCAGCCTGCACTGCATAATGAGACCCTGTCATAAAAAAAAGAAATGAAAAGAAAAAAAAGAGACAGAGAAATAGAAAAGAAAATCAATTGACTATAAATCCAAAGGCTTATTTCTGGTCTCATTTCAGTCAATTCCATCAAATCTATATGTCTATTCTTATGCTAGAATACAACCATACTGTCTTGATTAGTGTAGCATTGTAATGAGTTTTCAAATGGGGAAATGAAAGACAGTGTCCTCCAACTTTGGCTTTGTTTTTCAAGACTATTCTTGGTCTTTAAAATTTCTAGTTTTGTAGTACAGGTTCTCTTATGTCCTGAGTCCCTCCTGACCTTGAATGGCTAGGGACAAAATATTGGCTATCCTTTTTTTTAATATTATGGCTGACTCTGAGCTGGGCATGGTGATGCACGCCTGTAATCCCAGCACTCGGGAGGCTGAGACAGGAGGATAGGTGCAAGTCTGAGACCAGCCTGGGCTACAAAAGTGAGCTCAAGGCCAGCCTGAACTCCATAGTGAGACCCTGTCTCAAAAAGACCAAAAAAAAAAAAAATATATATATATATATAATGGCTGACTCAGCTTGCTCTGGGTGTGGGGCTGCCACAGCATGTGGTATTGGGGATCAAACCATGGCCTCTAAGATTGCCTAAGCTTGCCTAAGCAGGCACTTTAGACCGCTGAGCCATCTTGCTGGCCCAATATTGGCTATCCTTTTTCTCTAATTTTTTGGTCTGCAAGCTTAAGTTGTTAACCCTCCAAAAGAGAAGCTTAGTGATACTATTACTCTATAACATAGGTACTTGAGCTTAACATCATCGTTTTTCTGAGTATCAGACGCCTTAGCCTTAACATGGAACTGGTATTTCCCATCAAACATTGATATTCTAATGAATCTCTATAGCATGTGATAAAAAAAGGTTGCACATTTTTACACAGAAATTTAGATATCTAACCATATACGAAATTGTAGCAGGTCAATCCTACAGCATTTTTCCTTGTCTATTATTCTCTTTTACTACCCTTTTTTGTTTTTTTTGAAACAAGTATTTACCTGAGAGTATAGCAACAATTGAAATGACATTCCAAGTAGTGCACATCTAAAATACCAGAATGACAGGCATTCCCATAACTCAGTGGTGTTCCAAATTTTCTATTCAAGAAGATTATGGGGCCACGGAGGAAAGTAGAGTCACCTAGAGAGAAAACATTCTTTCAGGCTTTCACAGAGAGCAAACTGGTCAAGCAATGGCCGTGACTCATCCAGGTGGCTGACACTGACAACAGTTCTACAAAACGCTGTACATGATTTCATGGTAAATCTTGAGGGGATTTGACTGACCTTCTCAGGTACAAAAGATACATATTTTGTTACATAGGTCTTGCTTTAACTTGGCCTTAACCATCCAGCAGAAAGGTTTAACCATGAGGCATAGACAGTAAAGCCAGATTAGTATGCTGAGCTATAAAAGGCTCAAGTCAACAGCTTCCGACATTGCCAGTTCTGCTGATAACCCACTACTATTATGAAATATTGGACTATGCATGCAACTACTTTCTCTTAGCTCAATAAGAAGAAATATTTGTACCAACAGTGTTTAGAAAAGTTTGGGCCTAGGGAGATAGCTGTGTAGCACAAGTGCCTCCCTGGCAAGTACAAGGTAGTGAGTTCGAACCCCGTTCCTGCAAAAAAAAAAAAAAAAAAGAAAGAAAAAAAAGTTATCATCTCTGCATCTTGTACTCTGAACAACTACTATGAAAACAAAAATATGCATTGCATTAATTATTGTAGCTGTCCTACTAACCTGTTTTAAAACTGTCTCATTGTTATTTCTTATTAAAATAATAAAATTATGGGCCAGGGAGCTGGCTCAGTAGAATAAGCACTTGCCTGGTAAGCACAAGGTCCTGAGTTCAATCCCTGGTACTGCCAAAAATTTCACTAAAATAATAAAATTATTTAAAAAACATAAATAAGCCGGGCGTGGTGATGCAGACCTGTAATCCTAGCACTCGGGAGGCTGAGGCAGGAGGATTGGTGCGAGTTAGAGACCAGCCTGGGCTACAAAAGTGAGCTCAAGGCCAGCCTGAACTGCATAGCGAGACCCTATCTCAAAAAGACAAAAAAATAAATAAATAAAAAAGAAACTATTACTTCCCATCAAAAACAAAATAAAATTTCTAATTTCATCAATTTCTGGAGAAGAAGAAGCTTGATTTTGATAAAAATGGCATGGATTCAAGCCAGGTGTGGTGGCACACACCTATAATCCCACCACTTGGGAGGCTGAGGCTGGAGGATAAGTGCGAGCTCCAAACCAGCCTGGGCTACAAAAGTGAGCTCACGTACAAATGTGAACTGCATAGTGAGATCCTGTCTCCAAAAAAAAAAAAAAAAAATTGCATGGATACTGTAGATTAGTTTGGGGATTACTGTCTTTCTAATAGTATTATTTCTTAATAATATTTAAATTAAATTTAACAAAAGAAATGCAGTTTATATACCAAAAGCTACAAAATAATTTTATTTATTTATTTATTTATTTGTTTGTTTGTTTGTTTATGTATGTGTTTTAGGGAAGGGTCATAGGGTGTTCAGGGTCTCAGTACTAGACTGAACTCATAGTGATCTGCCTGTTTACAGCCTCCCAAGAGCTGGGATTATAGGCATATGCCACCACATCTAGTCTTAATTTCCCTCTCAGCGCAACTCTGGGGTGGGCCTGGCACAGCAGGCCCGGGGATTGAACCCCCAGATCCTGCACTTGTTTGCAAGTGGTTTAATTCACTGAGCTATTTGGCCAGCCCCAAAATAGTTTTAAAAGAATAATTTTTTTTAGAATAAATGTTTTTGATAATTTTTTTTTGTCTTTTTGAGACAGCCTGCAGTTCAGGCTGGCCTTGAGCTCACTTTTTTAGCCCAGGCTGGTGTTGAACTCACACCGATCCTTCTGCCTCAGCCTCCCAAGTGCTGGGATTACAGGCTTGTGCCACCATGCCCATCCTGTTTTTGATAATTATTGACTGTAATTTTTGATATTCTATCTTTATTTTCCTACTTAAGTCCATGGTCTCCATTTTATCAGTTATTAAGTTATTCATAATACAATTGTTTTATTTATTTACTTACTTGCTTTTATTTTTCTGGCATTAAGGATTAAACCTAGGGCCTTCACGCTGAGATGCATCCCCAGCCTTTTTTAAAATTTTGAGGCAAAAATATTATTTAGTTGCTAAAGGGTTCATGCTGGCCTCAAACTTTCTGTCCTCCTGCCTCAGCATCATATGGTGCTGAGATGATAGGCATTTGGCACCATACCTAGTTAGTATTTCTTTAGGAACCTTTCTATACCTTTAAAGTTTGCAATATTCCCCTATTTTATTCATTATTTCAGTAATTTGAGAGCCTTTTCTTAGTCTAGCTAAATGTCAATTTTGTTAATCTTTTTTTTTTTAGAATCAGTATTTATTTATTTATTTATTTATTTGTTGTTTGGAAACAAGATCTCACTATGTAGCACAGACTGGCCTTGATTTTGCTTATGTGCTACAGGCTGGCCAGGAGCGCACTGTGACCTTCCTGCCTCAGCCTCCCAAGTGCTGAGGTTACAGGGGTGCACCACCACTCCCAGCTAAGGATCAGTTTTCTAGTTTCATTGATTTTCTCCATGGTTTTCTGCTCTCTACATCATTAATCTTTCTCTGGGCTGTTTGAGTTCAGTTTGCTATTCTTTTTCCAATTTCTTAAGGTGAATATTTAGGATTTGAGATCTTTCTTCTAGTTTAATGTAAGTATTAATAGCTATATGCTTCTCTCTAAGAGCTGATTTAGCTGCATTCCTAAAGTTTGGTCTAATATGTCATCACTTTCATTCATCATAAGGCTTTTTCTCATTTATGTTATGGTTACTTTCCTTAGCTTATGTGTCAGTAAGAGTGTATTGTTCTACTTCTTTATATTTGTAAATTTCTCAGAAGTGTCTCGTATTCATTTCTAATTTCACTCTGTTTTGGTTGGAGTACATACTTTGCACAATTCCAATCCTTTTATTTTTGCTGAAACTTGTTTTCTTTTCTATTATGTGTAATACTCCATGAGCACTTGAGAAAAGTGTGCCTGCCTCTGCTGTTTCATGGAGTTTTCTATGTATGTCTTTGAGGTTCAGTTAGTCTATGGCAGCAGTTCTCAACCTGTGGGTCTCGACCCTGGCAGGGGTCAAATGACCAAAACACAGGGGTCACCTAAAGGCATCGGAAAATGTTATTTATTTGGAGTTGTTATTATATTTAAACCCATGCTATGCCATGGTGAAATGTTATTTATTGGAATTAGTAACAAATATTTCTCAACATATAATTAAATATTATTTATGTGATTAATCACTGTTTAAATTATGTTTGATTTGTAGTAATGAAAATACATAATGCATATCAGGTATTTACATTCTGAATTATAACTGTAGCAAAATTACAGTTTTTTTTTTGTTTTTTTTTTTTTTTTTTTTTTTTGTCTTTTTGAGACAGGGTCTCGCTATGCAATTCAGGCTGACCTTGAGCTCACTTTGGTAGCCCAAGCTGGTCTTGAACTCGCACTGATCCTCCTGCCTCAGCCTCCCAAGTGCTGGGATTACAGGCATGTGCCACCACAAAATTACAGTTTTGAAGTAGCTACCAAAATTATTTTTTGGTTTGGGGTCACTGCAACATGAGGAACTGTATTGCAGGGTCACGGCATTAGGAAGGTTGAGAACCACTGGCTATGGTCTTGTGGAAGCTTTTGATTTCCTTTGCAAAATCATTTCCTTATTCATTCTACTTCTTTTTGGTGTTTATTGTTAAGCACACACAGAGATATTTAACATCTATATCTGTGTGACTGTGTTCCTTCCATGTTTGGATGTGTTGGGTTCTTCTCTATCATAGGTTAGTGCAGGCTCTTCAGTATGGCACTTGAGGGCCATCCAGATAGCTCAGCAGATTGAAGCCCCTGCTTAGGCAGACAAATGGATCCAGGTTCGATCTCTGGCCTGCCATGCCAGCCTCGCCCCTGGGGTGCAATGAAACAGTGATTGAGACTGGGCATGGTGGCACGTGCCTATAATCCCAGCACTGGAAGGCAGAAAATAGGAGAATCACTCTGAGTCTGAGCTGTGTAGTGAGACCCTATAGGACCTGTACTAAATACATTTCTTTTTCTTTTTTTTTTTTGTCTTTTTGAGACAGGGTCCTGCTGTACAGTTCAGGCTGGCCTTGAGCTCAGTTTTGTAGCCCAGGCTGGTCTCGAACTGTCACCGATCCTCCTGCCTCAGCCTCCCGAGTGCTGGGATTATAGGTGTGTGCCACCATGCCCAGCTAAAGAATTTTTTATTTTATTTTTTCGTGTTTCAGAACTTTTGTTTATTTATTTATTTTTATGGCCAGCTCAGCCTGCCCTGAGGGCAGGGCTGGCACAGCGTGTGGTGCCGGGGATCGAACTGCAGTCCCTACAGCCGCCCAAGCTTTCCTAAGCAGGCGCTTTAAACCACTGAGCCATCCTGCCAGGCCCCTATATACATTTCTATATATCAAGTGAAACACTGATCTGACTACTGGCAATCTCCAGTCCCCTCGAGCTCAGTCCTGCCAGCCACACTGAACACACCATCTGTTTTCTTCCTTTCAGCCTTTGTGTGTGCTTTTCCCTTTGCTTAGTCTACCTCTAACTTCAACTTCTCCTCTCTCATCTAAGTCTCACTCATCCTCCAAGGCCCAAGAAGTCTTTCTGAACCCACGTCTGAATAACTTGTTGCTCTTCTGTGTCCTCAGTACTTACTGACCTGTGCCTACTTCACAGCACTTTTCCCTAAACAAGAATGAGAAATTTGGCTGTCTCCCAAACCAGCCTGGGAACTCCGTGAGGGAAGAAAAAGATCTGGATTGTTCCTATCTCTCCAGCACCTGTCACAAGGCTGAGCAAAGAGGGGAGTGTCAGGTTTTATTGAACAAACAAACAAGCAGGCAGCCAGACAAGTGTCTGGATTCCTCTGGCCTGCAAATCAGTGAGTTTATGGTGCTATTCATATGAAAAGGCAGAATAGTTTGCATACACCAGTCATAGCTCTAGCAAACACATGTGTGGGCTTCGGATATTTGAAAGAGATTCAGAATCAGTTTTTTTTTTTTTTTTTTGT
>PVJA010057362.1:0-10466 GCA_004027025.1 Myocastor coypus
CTTCAACTTGCTCTTAACCACCCAGCAAGGAAAAAAAAATGCTTAATTACAATGCATGAAACAGAGCTAGATTGGCGAGACGATCTTTAGGAGGCTTAGATTCAATAGCCTCCAACATCACAAGCTTCACTGCTGGCCCACTGCAATTGCAGAACATTTGACTGTATATGCACCTGCTTTCTCTTAGTCCAAAGAGAAGTATATTATTTTCCTTTTTTTTTTTTTTTTTCTAAGCAACATCAATAGGGAGGTGGGTCATGCCCATACACTGTACTCTGTAGAACGATTGTGAGGACAATATGCAATATGTCAATTTTCAAAGAAAAGAAAGGGGAAAAGAAAAAAAATAATAATAATGTTGATTTAGAAGGGTTAATGTTTAATTGTTTGATCAAGCTTATATACCTATATGTATTAATCTAAACTGATCTGATGATGAAAATATGTAATATAACTCATGTTAAATTTAAACAATAAAAAAAGGAAAAAAAAATTTAAAAAAAGGAAGAGAGGCACATTTTGGCTCAAGGTTATAACCATGGTTGGTTGGCTTGGAGGCAGAAATAGCCTAGTGGGGGCACATAGCAGAGAGAACTGCTTTATCATGGTCAGGAAGTCAAATGAGAAATGAGGAGAGGGGAATGAACCCTCTAAGGCATGCCACAAGTGACCCCATTCTCCCTACCAAGACCTCTTCCAAACTGCACAGCTAGTTACTGCATTAGAAAGTGACCCAGCCCTCCAGTGAGTACAGTACCCCATGATGAAGCACTCTCCAAAATGCACTCTATCACCACATGAGACACTCTTGGGCTAAAACAGTTACAGGCAGTGTTTTTCCAGTCTGTATGTCTTTCCGAACCATCTCATGATCTTGCCAAAATGCAAGCTCTTGTTGAGTGTGCCATCTGGGGTTTGGGTCCTGATACCCTGACATGCTCACAGTTAACACTAATGTTCTGTCCCAAAGGACACAGGAAGGAACAAGAAGGGCAATGTTTTCCCTTGCTGCCTATAGAATAAGGCCAGAGGGACAGAGCATAGGTTTTAGAAGAGATAATTCTGTATCCCCAGCACAGAGGGAGACTGAGAACTACTGATGGAATAGCATCTATCCCTTATGTCCTGTGTCTTCCCCTTTGAATTACTCAAAAATGAGTCTGAAGCAGAAACAAAGCAGAACTGAGACGTGCGAGCAACTGACTTGGTTAATTTTTAAGAACAAATGTCAACTGTTTGGGAATTTAATAGCCACTAAAGACCACAATGACTTTTTCTTTTATTATAAAATAATTTTATCATTCTAAAACCAATGCATGAGAGATATAAAGAAATAGTGGAGCAAAGATAAAAAGCAAATACATCATATTCCTCACAACCAGAAATTAATACCTACAATGTGTCAATGTATTTTCTACCAGGTCCTCCATATCAATTCATTTTCTAGTATTCAGATAACCTCCAGTTGTTTCAAAAGAGAAACACAAGTTAAAAGACAATGGCCTATTGCACTATATAAACAGCTACTTTCTCTTTGTGCAATGAAAACAAAGATCTGTTCTAATGGTGTTTAGACAAGAAACCATGTTTGCATCTTGCACTCTGAATGACTACAATGAAGACAACAATATGCAATGTATTAATTATTGCACAAAAAGTAACCAATTTGCAATTACATTATTACTTTATCCCTGTGCATTGCATTCTGTCTAGACACATTTTTAATTGCAATAAAATCTAACATTTAAAAAAAAAAAAACATTGAAATTGTCTCAGGATGCGCAACTGGCAGCAGATTCTGAGTTTGGACTCCTTCCTTCCTAAATTACCCCAGGATAGTGCAGCTGGTAAGTCTGCTTTCAACAAATCCCTTCCTGCATCAACTCCAGAAGGATAGAGAAGTTCAGTGCCTCCCTTCCTTCCTCTACTTATGCAGGACCATCAGCAGGCTAGAGAAATCTTAGATCTGCCCTTTCTTCCTTCCACTGATGGTAGTCAGGGCCCAGAGACATGCAGGAATGACAAAGACACAATAGGGCCCTGACTAAGGCATGCACAGTGGACAGGTACAACTAGAAATGCAGAAATATCTTCTGTGACACTAGGAATATGGCTAGCAGGTGACATTCAACATTTCTTTTTGTTTTATTATATCCATCCTCTTCCTCTCTTTTGTCACTTGTTGCTCTTGACTTTATACTGTCATGTGAGTAAACATTGTCTGTTTTCTTTCTGGTTCACTTCAAAACCCACAGACCTTGTTTTCCAATCCTTCCCTCCTGTGTCCAATAATTAATCAGCCAACCTGGGTTATCATCCTGTGCCTTACAACCCTGCTTCTACTATATTTAACATCATTCTTCTCTCTATCCTACCTCCTATGTCCCCGAATCCCTCTCCCCCACCACTGCCAAACAACAACAGGGTAACATCATTCTATTAAATGGAAAACCATTGCATACTAGTTCTGGTATAGACTAGATTAGATTTCTGTAGATATTATTTCTACAGTTATAGATATCAGGAAAAGGGTTACCACAGTTTGTCAGCAGCCAAGCTATACTTGAATCTATTGTTATGGTCAACTAAACTACTTTAAGCTGTGTCACACATGATATAACCAGTTATTCAACCAGCTTATGACAGCACAGTGATTGAAAGGAGTAATAACTAATACCTTAGTCATCAAAAGAATGAGCACTAAGTCAAACAACTCCTCCAAATTAATGTATTGGGAAGGTATGTTTTTAGGCTAGACATAAAGGCCAAGAATGCCTACATCTAGAAGACATCAGAGAAATAATACCTTTGGAGAAAGCTCAACACCTGTAATAACGCTATCTAAATTAAGAAATCGACAAGTTTCAACAGAAAAAAAAATAGAAAATGACAAGGCAAAGAATAAAAATATAATCCAAAAAGCCCAGACCACCCAGGACAACTCCAGAGCAGAAAGAGATAGAGAAAATTAAAAGAAATGGAGAGCCAGGCATGGTGGCACACGTCTGTAATCCCAGAACTTGGGAGGCTGAGGCAGGAGGATCAGTGTGAGCTCAAGACCAGCCTGAACTGCATAGCGAGACCCTGTCTCAAAAAGACCAAAAAAAAGTAAATGGAACTCTCTCAAATCATAGCAGCATGTCAAAAAGTAAATGAAAGGGACCATAGAGAAAATATTCTCTTATGTTCAAAAAGAAATAAGACATTAAAGCAGGCACAAATAAATAAGTAGAGATCTTAGGAAAATGGTGTATACCATGACTGTCAAAAATAGATAAGAAATGGAATCAAAGAAACAGATCCAAATAGAAATGCAGAAAATTAACAACTCCATTGAAAGTATATACAGCAGATTGAATAAAGCAAAGATAGAATATAAGATCAAAAAGACAAGAATGTGACTAGCAACCAGCAAAAGATATAGATCTTAAAAGTCACAAGAGTTCACCAAAAAATCAATCCATACTACAGGATGAAGCAATGAAGATCAACAAGACATTGATAACAATGAGTGAGCAATCTGGAAACAGTGCAAAAGATATTAAAACCCTCTTCACAGAAATAATGACATACAACTTTTAAACATGATTAAAGAATTTGACATACAAATAATAAAACATGTAGAAATCCAAATACCAATAATAAAATAAATCGACAGACAGGTCTTTCTAGAAGAAGCTGTGGAACTGTTAAAGCCTCATGCAGTCGTGGGGCGGATTTCTAGGGTTTATGACTAACTGACAATCTACATGAATGCCAAGTTGTTTCCCCATATTTGTTATTTGGAGTTCTGCATGCTTCAGTTATCTGAATATCCAATTGTTTTCTCATATTTGGGAAGTTTTCTGCTATTACTTCTACCGATATTCTTTTCATGTCATTTGTATTAACTCCTTCTTGCTTGTTGATGTCGATTAATCTCACGTTGTACATCTTTGCATCATTTTGTAGATCTTGAATTATTTTTTTCTTGCATTATAGTTGTTTTTAAGAGATTCTTTCTTACCTTTTCATTATCTCTGACTGTGTCTTCAAGATCTGAAACTCTATCTTCACTTTCCTTCAGATGGCTTTGCCAGCTTGTCAGCGAGGTTTTAAGTTCCACTGTATCTCTTTGAGTCTGCTTCATGCATGCTGTAGGTCTTGCTTTATCTTAGTCTTAACCACCCATCAGAAAAGTCTAACCATGAGGTATAAAAAGGAAAGCTATGTTAATATGCTGAGTTATAAAAGACTCAAGTTAACAACCTCCAATAATGCCAGATAAGCCGATAATCCACTACTGATATGGACTATTAGACTATCTATACAGCTACTTTCTCTTTGTGCAATGAAAAGAAAGATCTGTACTAATGATGTTTAGACAAGAAATTATGTCTACATCTTGTACTCTGAACAACTATGGTGAAGACAACATTACACAATATACTAACTATTGTAAATAATGATAAACTCATGATCCACTGGGATTATGGGTGTGGGTACTGCTGGATTATGTTTATGAGTACCACACCCAGCCTGAGACAGATACCCTGAATGCAACTTAAAGGAAACTTGTTCTCTGTAGCCATTTTTGCTACTACACCTTCTTTAGCTCTCTGCTCTTTGCTGCCATCATGGAAGGTTGGTCTTTGTCATGTGTCACTCTGCTTTGGAGCCAGATTATTATGCACTAAAATCTCCATTAACTGAGCTAAATAAACCTTTCTATCATCCATTTTGTGTCAGGCATTTGTCCCATCAATGAGAGAAGAGTAATTATGACAGTAGCTCAGTAGCCAACAGGGCACAGTGGGTCCACTTTGGCAAAGTGCAGCAAGAAGGAGCTAAATATGACAGCCAGACACAAAACCAGCCATAGCTGGTCACATTGAAGTTTGGTAGATCTAGACCTGGTGACCTGAGGCATACTGCTAGACCCTCTGGGGCTCAGACTGAGGCCCAGACCTACAGGAGCATTCTCCTGGTGAAGAGGTGGCAGCAGGTAACTGGGGTGATTTAGTCTGCCTCAAAGACATGAGGGGAGTTGCCCAGACAAAAGTGAGGAAAATTAACTTAATACAAATTCCAGGGGCTAGAGATAATTCAGTGGAATAAGTGCTTGCAGGTCCTGAGTTCAATCTCTGGCACCACCAAAAAAAGCAAAAAATAAATAAACAAAATATACAAAATTTAAGAATTGTTTTGTTATACAGCTATAATGGTTGCCCTTATGGTCTAAAGTACAAGAACATTGGTTACAAAAGTTTGTCAATCTTTAATTTCATTACATTTTATTAGTATTGCTAATTAGACAACATAATAGGAAACCACATCTGCTTTAACCACATGTTCAACTTTGGGTAATAATATCAGGAGGTGTTTGAGTAATGTCCTTGCCAAAGCCCTATACTGAAGGACAGAAAACTGCCGAATAGCAGACAATATCTCACTCTTAATCAATAGAGAAGACAAAATTCTGGGATACGCACAAAACAAGAATCTCTGACACTGGAGAGATACATGAAGAACAGAATTTTTACAGAGCAGCTCTGATTACAGTGATCCAGCTACCTGCTATCAAACTTTCACGAAAGGTTTAATGGAAAGAAATATTTGTACTAATAGTGTTTAGGAAAGATATCATATCTGCATCTTGTGTTCTGAACAACTACTATTAAGACAACAGTGTGCAATGTATTAATTATTGTAAATCTCCTACTAACATGTTTTGAAACTGTCTCATGTTATTTCTTTCTCACTAAAATTAATAAATTTTTAAAAGTTAAAAAAAATGGAAATTTTCAAAAAAAAAAAAAAAAGTACTGTGGCAGTCAAAATAAAGAGTTCTCCTTCAAATATAAAATGACAAAGAGAAGAATTAAAATGTATTTGCAGGACATGAGCCCACCCAGAACAAACCCAGGAGATATCAGCATAGAAGAAATTAGATGCCACACACCTGAAATAATAGCACCTGAAGGAAGAAGAAGAAGAAGAAGAAGAAGAAGAAGAAGAAGAAGAAGAAGAAGAAGAAGAAGAAGAAGAAGAAGAAGAAGAAGAAGAAGAAGAAGAAGAAGAAGAAGAAGAAGAAGAAGAAGAAGAAGAAGAAAGAAGAAGAAGAAGAAGAAGAAGAAGAAGAAGAAGAAGAAGAAGAAGAAGAAGAAGAAGAAGAAGAAGAAGAAGAACAAGAACAAGAAGAACAAGAACAAGAACAAGAAGAACAACAACAAGAAGAAGAAGAACAAGAACAAGAACAAGAACAGGAAGACCAAGAAGAAGAAGAAGAAGAAAGGAAGGATGGAAGGAAGGAAGGATGGAAGGAACAAAGGAATGAAGGAAGGAAGGAAAAGAGGAAAATCTTAGATCTTTAGCCTATCCAAAATAAGTCCAGAAGACAAATTCATAGAAGAACTCAAAATCATACACCTTAAATTTCTAAGATGATAGCGCCTGAACTAAAGAAACAACTCTATCAGGCTGTGGAGGAAATCAGATCAGAACTAATCTCTCAGATTTAAAAAAAAAATCATAAGAATAATTATGAAAGCATTGGTTAAAACATCTAAGGAAGACACAGATAAAAGAAGAAAATAGGAAAATAATGGAACATTGAATGAATAATAAAGAAAGAATTAGAATGAATGAAACAGATTCAAAAGGATATCCAGGGTATTAAAAATCTCATTGAAAGCTGGCAAAACCACTTGAATGAAACGGAAGATAGAATTTCCAACCTTGAAGATAGCATTGAAGTTAGTGAGCAAAAAAGAAAATGTCTCTTTAGAATAATTTAAAAACAGGAAATAATAGAATAGCTGAAATATCACACAAATAAATAAGACTAATAGGTATCAACAAAACAGCTAGAGATAACACAAAAGACATAAGAAGTGTATGAAGAAAATTTCACAAGCATGGGAAAAGAATCTGATATACAGAAACTGAAGCCTATTGAACTCCAGCTAGCCATAATCAAAATAAATCATCATTCAGACACAAAATAATCAAAATCCCAGAGCTAAGCAAAAGGACAGCATACTAAAATTAGTTAGGGACAAGAAACCGATCTCAAGTGATGGAAAGCCAGTAAGTATCATGGCAGATATCTCAACACACAGCATCAAACCAAGAGCTTCAAGTGGTACAGTGGAGCTCCATAAAGAAAACAACTTTCAACCCAGATTGATATATGATATACTTTTTATTGGAGAACTACACATATTTATTTGAGGTTTAAATTGAGTAATTTAGAAAAACATTGAGTTTCTACATTCATAAATCAGTTACTTCTCTTCATCAAATATTACAATATATTATCTTCTGTTATCTATTCCATCTCCTTCAGATAAGAACACATATCTCAATAGGGATTTTTTGTATGTAACTTGCTTAGGTCACTTAACATACAAAACCTTTAGAAACAGAGTTTGCTGTGCCTTTCTTAGAGTATTCAGTTTTTAGGGAAATGGATATGAGAGGTAGAATAATATTTACATTGATTTTCTTTAAGGTTATGCTCTTCTGAGAAATAGTATTTTGTCTTACTAAAATACCAGTTTAAGAATGGAGATTGCTGTCTTGCAAAACTCCCCAAATAATCTGCAGCAGTTTAAAATATCTGTATCTTCTAGTTGATTACATTTCCGTAGTAAATAAAAATAAAGCTATCAAATTTAATAGAGAGAGTAGATATTTCCATGACAAAAAACAACTGAAGAAATTCATGAAAACCAAACCAACCTTACAAAGAGTATGCATAGACATTGTATAATGAAACAAAGATGACCACAGTGTCAACAACCACAGAAGAGAACTGCCAAGCAGAACAAGCATTTAACCAAAGGGGAAAAGGAGGGACTATACAGTAATAAAAGAAAATTACAAAGATACCAATACCTGTCAGTTAACTATAAGTGTAAATGGCCTCAATTCACCAATCTAAAGAAGCAGACTGTCAGAGTGGATCAAGAAACAAAATCCAACAATGTGCTGCATACAAGAAACATATTTAACTGAAAATAATTAATAGACAATATAAAAACATTGAAAGCAATACTCTTTGTGATAGAAACCTTAAAAAACACACACGTAGCTATTATGGTTGTTGACAATGTCGACTTCAAACCAAATGTGCTTAAATGAGACAAAGGAAGTCACTATATCCTTTCTAGAAAACTGCAAGAGGAAGAGATAGCAATTAAAAATATATATGTACCCAGTGTAGGAGCACCAAAGCATATAGGACAAATTTTACAAGACATAAAAAATCTAATGATCAATAGCATAATTATGTTGGGAGAACTTAATCCTCCACTGACAAAAAAGACAGATCAGCCATGTAAAAATGAAAAAAATAAATAACAGAACTAAACTAAACTTGTAAAAAAATAGGCTTAGGAGACCTGTACAGAGCTTTTCACCCAATAGCATCAGAAAACACATTTTGTCAGCTGCACCTGGGACATTCTCAGAAACAGAACATAGAACATGTTCAAATAAGTGCAAAGAAATTGAAATGATTCCATATATATTACGTGACTATACTGCAATGAAATTGGAAATTACTGACAAAATTAAAAGAAAACTTATATAAACAAATGAAACTAAATGCCATCCTGAAAAATCAGTGGGACATGCATGAAATTAAAAAAGAAATTAAACAATTTTTACAATCAAATGAAAATCTAGATACAGCTTCCTGGAATCTGTAGGATGCAAGAAAGATTGTCTTGAGGGGAAATTTATAGTTGTAAGTCCTCACATCAGGAAAAAAGAACAAGCCCAAATAGTCTTATGCAGTTCCTCAGACTCCTAGAAAAAGAAGAGTAAGTCAAGTCCAAAGTCCAAAGAAGGGAGGAAGCTGTAAAGATCATAACAGAAATAAATGCAATGGAAAAGAACAATACAAAGAACTAATGAGTCTAGGAGTTAGTTGTTTGAAAGATTACATAAAATGGATAAACCCTAGCCAAACTCTTTACAAGAAGGAAAGAAAAAATCTATTTAATGCAATGAGGAATGAAAGTGGTGAAATCACTACAGACCCTATAGAAATTCAGAAGATTATTAAAATCCTTTTTGCCAAATCTTTACTCTCACAGAATGGGAAATGCAGGAGAAATGGACAGATTCCTAGATACTTACGAAGTACCAAAGCTAAGTTAAGAAGATATAAAAAGAGTGAATAACCCAGGAGCATTAAATGAAATTGAAAATGTAAGAAAAACCCTGCCAACAAAGAAAAGCAGAAGTCCTCATGCATTTGTACCTGCATTATACAAGAAATTTTGAGACAACCCATGTCAACAGTTGAAAAAATCTTCTGTGAAATTGAAAGGGAAGAGATTTTCCCAAATTGATTCAGGGAGGTGAGTATCACTCTGATATCCAAACATCAGAGAAGGATGCAACTGAAAAAGAGAACTATAATTGGTCTTACGAACCTTCAAGGGGTTCAGCATATTGATTATAGCACAATGTAACACTAAAATTATGTTTGGAATACATGTCACTCTTGTCTTTTTGATATATACCGCTACTGGTGTAAACTCAGTTACTGTCATTCTATGAAGAGTAGTACTTGAAAATAAGAGACTGGGCCAAATACCATATTCTTGAAAGGGTACAATTTTGTATTTCCATGAATTTCCAACTATCTGTGTCAAAATTGTGTGACCGCTTATATCACATTGTATGGAAAGTTATTAGAATATCAATGATGGCCAGAAAATATCATTTCCAAGATAAGTCAAAGATATTTGATACTCAGAAAGCCAGTGATGATAAGCTCAAGTACCTATGTTACAGAGCAATAGTATCACAAAGCTTTTCTGTTGGAGGGCTAAGAATGTAAGTTAACAGATCAAAAATTGGAGAAAAAGAAGGGCTATAAGGATAGCAAATATTTTGGCCCTAGCCCTTCAAGGTCAAAAAAGACCCAGGATATAAGAGAACCTGTGCTGTAATATCCTATAACTCAGAGGTGTCCCACATTTCCTGGTCAAGGAGATTATGGGACCTCAGTGGAAAGGGATGAATGAACTGTGGTGTGTCTAAGGAGAGTCACCCAGAGAAAAACATTCTCTCAGGCTTTCACAGAAAGCAAAATGGCCAAGCAATGGCCGTGACTTGTCCCGAAGGCTGACACTAACAACAGTTCTACAAAGTACTGCCTATGGTCCCAAACTTAATCCAGAGGAGATTTGACCCTGGAAGATTTAAAAAAAAAAAAAAAGAATGTTTTGTTATACAGGTCTTGTTTCAACTTGTCCTTGACCACCCAGCAGGAAAAAAAAAATGCTTGATTACAATGCATGAAACACAGAGCTAGATTGGTGAGACGAGCTTTAGGAGGCTTAGATTCAATAGCCTCCAACATCACAAGCTTCACTGGTGGCCCACTGCAATTGCAGAACATTTGACTGTATATGTACCTGCTTCCTCTTAGTCCAAAGAGAAGTATATTCTTTTCCTTTTTTTTTTTT
>PVJA010057363.1:0-10437 GCA_004027025.1 Myocastor coypus
GGGGGGGGGGGGGGGGGGGGCTCTCTCAGGAGCTGTCTATTCCAGGGACTTTTCTTGAGGAAAACCACGTGGTGAGGCGGGAACTCGATTAGGTGGGCAGGAGGTGGGACAAAGCTATGGTTAGCCAATGAGATTCCAAGCACCGTTGCTGTCTCTGAGGCCTTCTTAATCCCTGTCGTTGTCTTTGTTTTTATTTTGCAGTGCTGGGAACTGCACCTAGGATGTTGAGAAGGGGAGGCTGACCAGGCAGATCAGGCAGCGCTGAGCTAACCCCCCCTCCTGTGGCTCCAGTGTCATTAAAAATACGCACTCAGCACTGCAGCCAGAAGGACTCTAGAATACTTTGGGTATCAAGTTGTAATAAATGAACTAGGATTTTGCACTAGTAAATTAGGGCTTCCACTCATCACCTGAAAGATTCATTAAGGCTCTAGCAAGCCATGTGTGGTGGGGCACGCCTGTAATTCCAGCACTGGGGAGCCTGAAGCAGGAGGGTTGGAGTTCAAGACCAGCCTGGGCTACAAGGTGAAGGCAAGGCCAGCCTGAACTGCAGAGCGAGACCCTATCTCTAAAACAAACAAAAAACTGTGATTGTTACAAATCAAGTCTTGTTGGGGATATATAGTGCAGGTTTGCTGTCTTAGGGTAGCCTGGCACAGTTGAAGTTCTGTGGAGGATGGAAACCATTCATCAAGCCAGCTTATTTGCATTCCCAAGGAATATACCATAGTCCTGTTATTCTCTCTTTCTCTCTCTCTTTCTGTCTCTCTGTCTTTCTCTGTATCTCTCTGTCTGTCTGTCTCTGTCTCTCTGTCTTTCTCTGTGTGTCTCTGTCTGTCTGTCTCTGTCTCTCTGTCTTTCTCTGTGTGTCTCTGTCTGTCTGTCTCTGTTTCTCTCTTATCCCTTCTGGTCTCTCTGTTTTCGTACTCAAAATTGAACTCAGGACCTTGCACTTGCCAGGCCGCGGCTCTGCCACTGAGCCATCTCCAAAACCTGAGTCCTTACAGCTTTGTTGCTTAATGATGTGAAATTTTCTTTCACCCATATCATGGTGGTTACTTTTCTATCATAGCTGAGACAAAATACCCAGAATTAAGAAAGGAGAGGTTTACTTAACTCACGGTTTATGAAGGTCTTGGTCCATACTAGGCTGGCTCCCCAGGGCGGGCACAGCGCTCAGAGCTGTAATCCTAGCACTGGGCCAGGAGTCAGTCATAAACTCTGGAAGCTGCTGCATGACTGCATGCGGCCATGGGGGGACAGCTAGACACAACCTCTAACAACCCATTTCCTGGTAGGTTTGCTTCTCTGATTTTAAGCCAAGAAACCATTCTGCATGAAAGGTGAGGTAGCGGGGGTAAGAACTGGCTAATGCCTGAAAGCTTTGCCCAGTGTAGTCTCCAGTGTAGGAAATTAGCACAGTCCTAACTGATGTCTCTGCAAGTTTGATCTTTGTTATCTATCTGGCTTATAGAATAAAAATTATATTCCCATTGTTATGAGTCAGCCTATCCTCCATTGGTCTCACTGACCAAGACAAGTAGTTAGTAAAACCTACTTCACTGGAATAAAAATATGAAATAATTTTAGTTTTTCCAGTAAGTGCTTCCTATTAGAAAATTATTAAGTTGCTCTCCTTGCTGTTCTGTCTTTTCAAGTTCCGTGGAAGTATTATTAGATGGCGAATGACTAGGGAATCCCCTCCCCCTCACATAATCCTTAATTCATCTGTGGACAAGTGGACCTCCTGCGCTGCCTCCAGGACAGCCTGCTCCTGGAGGTCTCCCTCCTGGTTTCGCCTGGTGCTTTGTGATGCTAGTGATCTCTGCTGATGTGGTACATAACCGGTCTGCATACATTTCCCGGGTGAAGCCCTCCTGGGAAGGTAGGGAAGATTCAAAGCCCAGATTACATGGGCTTTGGGAGGCACTCCTGTAAGTCTAAATTTTGTCACTGAGTTTAAAGAGAAGGCTTTGGAGGGTTTATGCAATATAATTTGGTGGCACCTTCAGTGACAACATTCTGTGGAGTCCAAGATGGACTGTATGAGAACAATAATTGAGGGAGAGAGAGGCCAGTCAAGAGGCTGGCACAAACCCAGCTGGGAGGTGGTTGTGGGTAACCTAAGAATAATGCTGGGAAGGTAAAGGGCAGGGAGACTCAAGGCCTACTGATTGTAGAACCATCAGGGCCTGTAGAAGGCTCGTACATGAGGTAGGGAAGGAGATGAGGCGTGAAGGCCCAAAGGACAAGGCCAGACCACATGCTGCAAGGGAGCCATGACAACCTGCGGAAGGTGGGAGAATACCTCGGTGCTGTGTAGATTCTTTCCCATCACAGAGGGAAATACCAGAGAGACGCAGCTTAAAAGAAGTTTATTTTGTGTCATGGTTTCAGAGCTTTCATTGGGAGAAAATGACAAATATAATTTAAAGGTGAAAAGGTTTATTTTGGGTCATTGGTTAAGCAGTTGCAGTGAATTGTCACCTGGATCCAGGGCAGAATCAGCAGGGGGAAAGAAAGCTTCAGACCTCCTGTGACCCAGGAAGCAGAGTGAGAGGGAGTGAACCAGAAGGAGATAGAGAAGTCCCTGGTAAAAGAAGCTGCTTGTGTGGGGGAGGCCTCCATGGTGACCTCTGTGCTCCACCCTGGCCCAGCTCCCAGTGGCACAGTTAGCGGTGCATCTGAGGTCAGACCCCACACCATCCAGCGGCCCCTCCAGATCCACCTCTGAACATCGCTATGCCGGCATCAAGCATTCAACATTGGAGCCTTTGAGGGATACTTCATGTTAAATCTTAACATCGTACAATTGGGGACAGGAAAAAAAAGTAGTACAGTGGAAAGGACGTGGTCTCAAAGAAAGTGCATGATGGAATCACGGTGGCCATGGTAAGATCTGCCCTGCTTCTCTGTCCCCTGGGGGCCAAAGAGGAACAAGAGGAAGTGTCCGAGTAACTGGAAAGTGGTCTTGTGAAAGAAAGCTAGAAGTTAGACAAGCTGGTGTAGACATAGGGACTGTTAGTGATCAGACTGAGAATTTAGAGGGATGTAGACGCGGTGAGATGATGTTAAAGGAGTCCAGGGCTGTTGCCTGTAAATAAAACCAGAAAATGAGGCTTAGATGAGAAGTCTCAGGCCTTGCGATTCTGCTGCTATGCCTAAGTGCTACCATGAGCAATGGCCTGAAAGTACATGTTAAGAATAAGGAATGCAGGGCCGGTAAGGTAGCTCAGCAGACTAAACACCTGCTTAGGCAAGCGCAGGGGCTGGGGGTTCGATATCTGGCACCACCTGCCAGCCCCACCCTGGGCCTGCTGAGCGGGCCTCCTGGTCTGAGCGTGGTGATTGCATGCCTGTAATCCCAGAAGGATCACTGAGTCCAAGCTGCATCGTGAGACCCTACACACACACACACACACACACACACACACTCTATAAATAAATAAATAAATAAATAAGTAAATAAATAAATAACAGCAGTAATAACAAAAACCTAAAAGAAACAAAAAGAACAAGGAATGCTAAGCAGGACGGTGGTTTAACGTCAAACTACATAATTTACCGGGTTCTGGTTCCAGCTGGAATGACAGCGCGGCAGTAGGTGTGTTCTGTGCTCATGGGAGGGCCTGGGCGGGGGCTCTTCCATCTTACAGGTTTGCTTGGCTCTCTCCTGATTTCTGGGTTTATTGTTGGGTAGAGTGATTGTGACATCAAGAAGGAAACTGTCCAATCATAGCTTCTGCTCTTCCTTTCAATTTCCGCCTTATTTTCCTTAGCCTTTTTCTTACTCTATGTGTCTTCCTTTGTTACCTCTCTTGTCTGCTCATATATTGTTCAAGACGCTAGCTTCTAACACCTCACTTCATTATGTTTGTAGCAATTCTGGAGTCTAGAATCCTACTCAGCTGGAATGTATCTCTTGTTATAACTCATAGCTTTTGGGTCAGTGAGACAACTCAGAGGTCTAAAAGCAACAGCTTAGACAACTTTAGGCAAACCACAGGGACCCAAGTTCAATCCTTGGCATCATATACTGTGCTAGCCCCACCCCCAAGGCAGGCTCAGCTGGCCACAAAATAAGTAAACAAGTAAATAAATAAATCAATAAACCAATCAACCACAGCTGTCTAATATCAACCAGCCACCTATCTGGGAAGTGAACGTTGCTGTGCGGATGACCGCATCACGTGAACCTAGGATCATTTCTCTAGCCAGGCGGCATCATGGATGGCATAATGTCTGTCCTGGTTACTGTTCTCTCATTGGTGGGATAGATACCTGACACCCAAAACGGAGGAAGGAAAGATTTGTTTCGCTCAGTCACTGGCAGTTTCAGTCCACTCTCGACGGGCTCCAGGGCAGTGGCACCGGGCAGAGAGCCTAAAGTGTACCTAAAGTGCTTTCTAGCAGCACAGCAAAAAGCAAGGACAAAATGGAGGAGTAGCAGCAACAATGCCAACGGGGAGAGTCCGTCTCTCTTATATTACACCCAGGCTCTCCCCGCTAGGCTGGTACTCACACCCATAATCCCAGTGGTACTCAGGCCCATAATCCCAGCACTGGGTCACCCATAATCCCAGTGGATAATGAGTTAATCTCAAACTCTAGAAGTCCCCACCCCATTGACTGCATTAGGCTTTGGTGGGACCAGCAGACACAAACCATACCAATGTCCATGATGTTCATATCAATGACATCTTTCTCATGAAGGATAAGGCAGCATCTTCAAATGAAACATGCAATTTATGGCATAGCAGCTGGTGAGACTCTGGGGACTGCCACTTTATCATCCAGCTAAGCAGTATCCCTTTCTTAATGAAACTTAATAATGCTCATTGAAGAATTCACATATACAGTGTTTGCAAACTTAGCCATCTGAATCAGCTTGCACTTTGGAGTCACAAGACTGTTTCCTCCATGATGTGGAAAAGGGGGCAACTGAAAGGGGAGATGGTGCTGTAGGTAGGAGAATTCCCCTGGAAGGTGGAGAGATGGGCGAGCCTTGCTGCTCTGGAGGCTCGAAGAATACCCAACAGGTCTTGAACTTGTGGTGAGGGGGTGGGTTTCCAATCAAAGCTTTGTTTACAAATTTTAGCTTTGAGGGAAAAACTCAAAAAGCATTAGCAGAAATCAACAGTGCTTATTTGTTAGGTGTATCTTGCAAGATGCAAATATATGTCAGGATACTAATGATTAGAAGCATTTTCTTTCCTAGAGCATCCTTAATTAAGATGGGATTCTGAATGCTTGCGGCTTCTGTATTACTAACAGAATCTGTTGGACCAGCTACCTGGGTCTTCTGCAATGCATTGTCGAGATACAGAATGCAGACGCCGCCAAGCCGGGCATCCACAACCTTCCCCTTGGAGGTAATGCTGTCTTCTTGGAACTTTATGTTGAAATTCTTTTTCAGGTTTTGGATTCACATTGTACTACAGGGTTTGTAAAAGTTAGGATCGTATCCTTAGAATTGGGGGTGGATATGGCAGTGCACACCTGTAATCCCAGCCCTGAGCAGGTGAGGGACATAGGTTCAAGGCCAGCCTGAGCTACAAAGGGGGGCCCTGTATAACAGAAAGAAAGAAAGAAAGAAAGAAAGAAGAGGAAGAAGAAGAGGAGGAAGAGCAAAAAGAACAGGAGGAAGAGGAGAGTCTCAGTTACTTTTCTCTTGTAGCTGGGACAAATACCCAATTCCGAAAATGAAGGAAGGAAAGGTTAATTCAACTCACAGTTACTGCAGTTTCAGTCCACATTCAGCTGGCTCCCAGGCTGAGTGGAACAGGGCAGAGAGCATACAGTTCATGGCAGCAGGATACCAACAAAATGGTGACAGAGGCAACCGACCAACCAAGGCAGCAGAGAGCAAGAGAGAGAGTCTGTCTCTCTCTCTCTTTATGTTACATTTAGACCCTCTGCCTCAGCCTATCTGCTTTAGGCCACACCCATAATCTCAGCCAGCAGTACTAGAACACATAATCTCATGAGTACTAAAACACATAATCCTAGTAGATCATGAGTCAAGTTTCAAACTCTAGAAGTACCGGCCCCATAATTGCAGGAGGCTTTGGGGGGACAACTAGACACAAACCTTAATAAGGAGGAAGAGGAAGAAGAAGAGAAAAGGAGAAGACAGACACATAGGCCAACTCTGGATTCAACACCCCAGTGCCCCAGAAAACGTATCCTCCAAAAATTGCACAACCTATAACATGCTACAGCTAATTAGTAAATGTTGGTTACATTAACCATCCAAATCTGAAGCCAGTGAGATGGTTCAGCGGTCTAAAGTACCTGCTTAGGAAAGCTTAGGCAACTGCAGGGACCATGGTTCGATCCTTGGCACCACATGTTGTGCCAGGCCCACCCCCCAGGGCAGGCTGAGCCAGCCATAAAAATAAATAAATAACAACTAATTTAAATTTGAGAAGATTAGGGCCCGGCAGGATGGCTCAGTGATCTAGCCTTCCCAAGCAGGTGCTTTAGACCACTGAGCCATCCCACTGGGCCCTGAAAAAATTATTTAACACAGCAGAAAACATGATTCTAGGTGCTCCTGGAAGTACCTTAAACTACATTTAAGGAACACAGTTACTTTATTGTCTGTTGCTCTTATTAAATAATTTCAACCTAATTTGCTTTAATGCTCTGTGCTGTGTGCTGTGGACCTTATTTTGTTATGAAAATACCTTTGGAAAGTTGTTCATCTCTGAAATAATAAACAGCGGAGGTATTATAAACTAGTGTCCAGGGGGCCAGGAACTACAAATACTGATGTCAGGATGGACTTGAACTGCGTACAGACTTTTAAAAATCATTAAGTTCACTAAAGATACTTATTGCAAAGCTAACTTTGAGGGTAGGTGGCTGAGGAGATAGCTCCATGGCCCATGTGCCTGCCTGGCAGGTGCAAGGTCATGAGTTTGAACCCCGCCCCCATCCCACAAAAAAAAAAAAAAAAAAAGCTAACTTTGAGGGATTCTACCAAGTTTCAAAGGAAAAAGCATTCTGTATTCCAGTCAGTAGTGTTAGTGATACAGGCAACAAAATGATCTGGGTGGATGATCTCCAAATGATATAGGGGAAAAATAAAACTCCCCACCTGAAAAGTACCTGGGAAGAGTCTGTGTTCACTAAAACTGAAGAATGAAATTTAGGAACAAAAACCAGTGGTGAGAGCCGGGCGTGGTGACGCATGCCTGTAATCCCAGCACTCGGGAGGCTGAGGCAGGAGGATCGATGCGAGTTCGAGACCAGCCTGGGCTACAAAAGTGAGCTCAAGATCAGCCTGAACTGCATAGTGAGACCCTGTCTCAAAAAGACAAAAAAAAAAAAAAAAAAAAAAAAAAAAAAAAAAAAAAAAAAAAAAAAAAAAAAAAAAAAAAAAAAAAAACAGTGGTGAGGCAGGTTTAAGGTGATGGAGAACGGGAAACTGGCTTAGGTGGGCATGAGGTGGGGCAAAACAGTGGTCAACCAATGAGGTTACAAGCACCATTGTTCAGGTAAAGTTGATTAAATCTAGCACCAAATGAAGAAGCCAGTCATGTAGCAAGCGGGCATAAATATGGGGCAGGGTCTCTTCCTTTTGGGGGTTGAGTTAGTGACTCATTTGGGCTCTTTCAAGGTCATTGATACCTATTTAGAATATCAACCCCTGATGCGCATCTCTACTTTTGTCTTGAGGTCTGGCCCCATCTGGAGTGTCTGGTTCTTAAACTTGCAAAGTCACCTAGTCTTCCATCCTGCCTCCTTGAGGGCCTGGCCCTGTCTGATTGCCTATAGTATTTCTATCTAATTCAGCTGCCTACAACAATCATTAGAAGAATCGCTTCTAGTGAGCCTTGTTGCTCAGGCCATCCACGGGGATTGTAGACTGCGCTTTGAAGGTTGTGGCTTAGGGGAAAATTGAACTCCTAATCTGCTCAATACAGGTATTTGGAGTTCACATCTCTTGAAACCAGCGAATGAATTGAAAAAAACAAAGGAGGGTAAAAATATGAAAATTTATTGGGGAATAGGAATAGCTCTGGAGAGACAGGAAAGGACCCCAAAGTGGGTTGTTACTGAGCCCCCTTGTCAGGGGTAATTTATAGAAGGTCACAAGGTGGGGACAACATGGGTCTACCTATAATAGACCTATAGGATTACCAGTATTGTTGCTTAGGTAATATTAATCCAAAGGGATTGATATGCCTTTGTTTTTTGCTGATTTCCTTGACATCTGTGTTAATCTCTATCTAATTTAGCTGCCTATAGCAGCTGGACCCCAGCTTAGATATGCCCTCTGCTAGAAGTCCACTCCAAAATATTGGTTTTTAGGTATGAAAAGGACAACCGTAAATCGCCAAATTTCCTCTCTGTGGTGAGGTGGGAGAATGTAATTCTATTTATTCTATCAATGTACAAATCTTTTAAAACACCTAAGGAGAAATGCTTCTTTTTTTTTTTTTTTTTGTATTTTTGGAAAGGGTCTAGAGGGTGTTCAGGGCCCCACTAGTAGATGGACTCTTAGTGATCCGCCTGTGTTCAGCCTCCTAAGAGCTGGGATTCCAGGTGTGCACGACGACGTCCAGTCTCAGTCTCCATCTCCAGCTCCAGCTCAGCTCAGGGGTGGGGCTGGCAAGGCTGGCCTAAGGGTCGAACCCCAGCCCCTGGGCCTGATTGCAAAACAGGTGCTCTTTAGGTGTTTAAGAACACCTAAAGAGAAACGCATTAAAACAGTAGTTCTCAACCTGTGGGTTGCGACCCCGGTGGGGGTTGAACGACCAAAGCACAGGGTTCGCCTAAAGCCATTCCGAATCATAATTGTAGCAAAATTACAATTTTGAAGTAGCCACCAAAATTATTTTTTGGTTTGGGGTCACCGCCACATGAGGAACTGTATTGCGGGGTCACGGCATTAGAAAGGTTGAGAACCACTGCATTAAAAGGTAAAGAAGACAGGCAGTGTGGAGTGTCATTAAAACAAACCAGAGATGTCCAGTGGCAGCGCCAGGCCCTTCAGGGGGAATTTTACTCTTTTTCTCTAACGTTGTCTTGAGAGATGTGAAAATCTCAGTTAAAAGGGAGGGAAGCGGAAAAGCGCAGAAATGCGAGGCTGTTCACCGAGGGGCAGAAGAACTTGGTCCGGGAGCGCTGCGGTGGCCGGGTCCCAGGGCCCTGACGAAATGGAGGAGGAGGAGCACTCAGCGCGATCCGCCCGCAGGGCAAGCTGCGCTCGTAAGCCCTCGCGGCTGACAGTAGCGAACCCGGGGCGGGGGAGGTCGCCGGCGGGGGCGGCGCAGCTCTCTGCAGCCGCGGCCCCCAGCGCAGCCCCGCAGGCCCCGCGGGTGGACAGCGCCTGCCCGCCGGAGCGCAGCTGCGCTGAGCCGGCTCACCCGCCCGGCCGCGGGACCTCTGCGGGCTGCGCCCCAGCTCAGCTTCCGCCCCCGCTCTCCACCCCTCCTTCCCGCAGCCCCGAGGCCTGCAGCGGGCGCAGCCGCAGCCCCGGAGCCATGGCGAGGTCGCAGCGCCGCCGGTGCCTCTGGGTGTGCGTGGCCGCGGCGCTGGCGGCCTTCCCGGCCGGCGTCCTACTGGGTGAGTGTGAGGCTCCGCGAGCCGGGAGGGGGTGCGCGGGGCGCGGGCCGGGGCGCTGAGCTCCGCAGAAGTCCGCCCTGGGTCCCCAAGTGGGAAACTGGACCCCTCGGTCAGAGGGCACGGCAGACTTTGGGAGCGTTCTGCGTTGAATATGAATCATTTAATTTTCTTTTAAAGCCCCAAGATTATTTTTTAAGTTTTACTTATTTATTTATTTTTCTTGTTTCAAAACTTTTGTTTATTTTTATGGCCGGCTCAGCCCGCCCCAAGGGCAGGGCCGGCGCAGTATGTGGTGCCAGGGATCAAACCGCGGTCTCTGAAGCCGCCCAAGCTTTCCTAAGCAGGCGCTTTAGACCACTGAGCCATCCTGCCATAATGCCCCAAGATTTATATATTTATTTATTCGTTAGGTACGTATAGGCTCTGGCTTTTTTTGTTGTTGTTGTTGGGGAGGATGATCCTTTTCAAAAGCGATTGCATGTGTGTGTGTGTGTGTGTGTGTGTGTGTGTGTTTCCCTCAGGCTGGTTTGCCAAGCCTCCGAAAGACAGAACCTCTACAGAGCGCAACCATCCAAGTTTGCGGGGGAGCCTAGTATCGGAAATGAAAGCAGACAATATTAAATCATTTCTTCGGTAAGTTTGTTTCGCATTTTTCCTCCTAGAAGTAGTGTTTACAACGCTGCATAGTCAAAAGTACATTGAGGCCGGTGGCGCACACCTGTAATCCCAGCACTCAGGAGGCTGAGGCAGGAGGATCGGTGCGAGTTCGAGACCAGCCTGGGCTACAAAAGTGAGCTCAAGGCCAGCCTGAGCTGCATAGTGAAACCCTGTCTCAAAAAGACAAAAAAAAAAAAAAAAAAA
>PVJA010057364.1:0-10466 GCA_004027025.1 Myocastor coypus
GAAAGGAAGGGGAGGGGAGGGGAGGGGAGGGGAAGGGAAGGGAAGGGAAGGGAAGGGAAGGAAATGGAACGGAACGGAAGAAGATGGAAGGGGAGAAAATTTCTGTGAAGGAAAAGAAATTTCTGTGAAGGAAAAGGAAAAGAAGAGAGAAAATATAAGAAGTAAGACTTCTGGATGTTATGGTTTTAATGTGCTTTCTTCAAATCTCAAGGTATGTGAGTACAGTAGTACTGAGAGGCAAATCCACAGATTGAACCATGGAACCATCTCCACTGTGAACAGAACGAAAGTGCATTTATGAAACACTTGACTAAGCAATGTTATCCCTTTGCTGTCCTAACCTTGCCATGGGAGAGCACAACGTTCCTGATCTAGAGAGAATGCAGAGTTCAAGGAAGAGACCAAACCTTTGCTAGACAGTGGGTCTGTTGGCACCGTGGTCTTGGTCTACCCTGCTTTCAGCACTGGCAAAAAATAAAGTTCCATTATTTACAAATTACCCATACTCAGAGATTTTGATTATGCTACACAAAACAGACAATGGTCTGGAAGTTTATACATATCCATAAATGTAAGTGTTTATATCTGGATAGAAGTATGTATAGATACGTATTGAGGTTTATGAGAAGGCACAAGCTCTTTTCTGAAATTTCTATATTATTTTTCATCTTCCCCAGAAATATATAACTCTATATCCTTGCAGCCATTTGGTATTATCCTTTTATTTTTCAGGTTCGCCATTTCAGTCATTGCCTAATTTTAGGTCTTCCTTCAGGTCTATGATTCATTTTGAATTTTTTAAAAATCGAATAGAGTGTATAAATCAAAGTTTCTTTGTTTCGCATAAGAATCTTCCATTGCTTCAGCACAATTTGTTTCAAAGATTATCCTTTCTCCATTTCATAACCTTTTACCTTTGTCAAAAATCAATTGAGTACAGATGTGTCTGTCTCTGTCTGGATATGCTATTGCAGGGGTTAGGAAGCTTCTTGCAAAAGGGCCAGAAAGCAAACAGTTTCTCATTTGTGGTCCACATGAACTGTTCCAGCTACTCAAATCTATCATTTTAACCTATGAAAACAGCCATAGATAATACATAAATATTTTAATATTCTCTGTTGCAGTAAAATTTTATTTACAAAACCATTTTGGATATTATATTTGGCTCTAGGAGCTAGCATTTTCTGGTGACTGTTCTCTGCTATTTTCACATTTCATTTTTATTTAAGACAGGATATTTCTAAGCTGATTTGGTCAAGCTGGTTTCCAATGGATGATTCTTCTGATTCAACTTTCCAGAGTGCTCGGTTTACAGTCATGTGCATTTATCTCTTTGTCTTTTCTTGTGCTGATCCTGTATCTACTATGACATTTTGAGCATTTGTGACAAATGCTCATATTAGTAGAATGAATGCCTTCAACTTCCATTTAAAAATGGTTTATTTGCCTTTTTCATATAAATTGCAGAAAATGCTTGGTGACTTTTACAATACATCTGCCTGTAATTTTATTGGAATTGTGTTGAATATATAAATTACTTTAGAAGTAATTGGTATCTCAATAAATTTAAGTGTTTTCAACAACAAAAAACAAGTAACAAATGGGAATGTCAAATTAATTCATATATATATATATTTTTTTATTTGTTTCTGTAGCATTTTATAAATTATAAGCAAGTATATTTTGCACATAATTTATTACATTTATATCTGTGAACTGCGTAAACATTGGTTCTTTAAAATCTCAATTTTCCATAATTCATTGTTGGCATATGCAATATGACTGAAATTTGTACATTGAGTTCATTTTTGTGATCTTCTAAGTACACACACTGGTCTTTATTCCACTTACAAATAGTTTCATTTATTTATTCTTTATATTCTCACTATTATTATCTTGTTTCTCTCACTTGTACTTTTGATATAACCTAAGAAGGAATAGCAAGAGCAGATAGCTTTGTTTTTTCCCTAGTCTTAGGGAGAAAGAATTCAATATTTTATCATTAATTATGGTACTGGCTATAGTGGTTTTACTCTTTGTAGATTTATTTTCTTCAGGTGAAAAGTTACCCTTGTGTCTCTACCTTATTGAAAAATTTTTTATCATATCTACATGTGAAGTTTTTTCAAATATTTTTTCTGTTCCAGAAGTTATCAATATACTTTATCTTTCTTCATAATGTTGATAAGGAGAATCATATTAAGTTTAAGTGTTGTTTTAAATTTTTATTAGTATATATGTGTAACACATAATAGACGCATTCATCATGGAGAACTGATATATTAAGTTTTCAATGGTGAGCTAGTCTCTTATTCCCTGGATATGCCCCACCTGGAAGGTTGGGTTTTCAATTTGTGTTACTGGACTTGGTTTGCCAGCATTTTGCTGAATAGTTTTGCTGGTCATCTAGAGAGCACTACTTTTCTTTAGCCACATAGGAAGTTTTTTTTTTTTTTTTTTTTTTCCCAGCCTCCTTTAGAGACACTTGAGTTCTTGTGATTTTCTCTGGCCAGTGGCATACGTGTTATTTCGCAGGTGGAAGCCTGCTCTAGTCTCTCTCTCTCTCTCTCTCTCTCTCTCTCTCTCAGTCCACGCCAAGTGGCTGTGTGAGCACGAGTGATCTCCTGGGCTGTCAGCACGGAAGCAGATCCAGTCCTTGAGTCACTGCCTAGAAGGAACCTTCCCCAGCGGCACATTCTGGGAGAATAGACAGGAAAGTTTGTGTATTAAGCCACTGGGATTTGGAGTTAACTTGTGATTCCAACCCATTACTTGTTAATATCATGAGTTCAACTATTCTATAAGCAAAAACATATGATTGGGTAGGTACCTCGTTTTCCATAGAACATGTGCTAAAAACTTATTCCTCAATGCAGTAGTTTTAAGAAAGAAGGAACTCCCAGAAAGAAAGAGTTATGGCTTGTGTGCATTTGTCCCCTCACAGCCTCATCAGTCATGGAGGCACAGATCTTGGCTTATGGTCAATTCATAATCCAAGGCTGGGATTATAGGTGTGAGTGCTACGCCCAGCCTGGGGCGGATAGCCTGAATGAAACATAAGGGAGACAGACTGCTCTCCGTCGCCACTGTTACTGCGACTCTTCCTTCTTGCTCTTGCTGTTTTGCTGTCTTCCTTCACCATGAACTGCTGCCCTCTGCTATGTGCGAGTCTGCCTTGGAGCCCACTGAGTATAGACTGAAACCTCCTGCAACAGCTAAATGAAACTTTCCTTCCTTCATTTTGTACTGTTGGGTATTTGTCCTAGCAATGAGAGAATAGTAACTGAAACAGAGGGACTCTCACAGAAAGTGAGTTACTTATGAAAAGGTGAATTCAGCCCCATTTACCTATCTCCATCACTTTCTTTCTCCTTTTACCTTCCACCAAAGGACAATGCAGCAACACAACCCTTACCAGCCTGGTATGGCCCATGTCTCTGATCCCAGTGCTCTGAGAGGCTGAGGCAGGAAGACCACAAGTCAGAACCCAGCCTGGGAAATTCATCAGCTTAGTGAGAACCTGCAGTAAAAAATAACTTTTAAAGCAGGTCAGAGATGTAGTTCAGGATGAAAGCTCTTGATTTCAATCTGCAACTCCAAAAAAAAGGGGGAAAGAAGAGAAAAGAGGAGGATGCCTCTTACCAGACGCTACCCCAGCTTCCAGATTCATGAGGTAATAAATTCATTTCTGATTATTACAAACCACCTGACCTGTGGTGTCCAGTGGTCACAGCATGGAACAGGCTAAAGCAAAATGAGTGAGGACTTTATTTAGCAAAACACTAAGGTCTTGTGATGAATTTGTTAATGTGATATAAATTAAGAGTATGCTTTCAAGTAAATGTGAAGCAGTATAACACCTTGTGTAAAAAGAAAACAACTTGCCCAAGATCATTAGTTGAGGTTAAGCAGCTCATTCTCAGCTTTCCTACTTGTCATTCAGAATTGTGGTCAAAGTCAGATAAATAGTCAATGTGACTGTCGGACAAAAAGTATTCTAATAACCCTAACGAGCTTCCCAAGACTTAATCAAGAGGACAAGCATGTGCTCATCCAACGCCTGAAATGCTTCTCTCCCGTATAACTCCTCCAGCGGCTGGTCCTGTTCCAAGCCACAGAAATACAGAATTAAGATTGCTAACATGAGTGTAAACTAGAATGCCTCAGCCAGCCTGCCTCTGTCAGCTCCCCGGGGTTGAGCTCTCCAACATGAGGCGAGGTGGAGAGGCAGAACAGTCTCTCAAAACAGCTTCTATGTGAGCTGCTTACTGTTCGTGCTTTGACAGCCAGCAGGAGCAATGTACAACAGGAAAGACAGGAGACTGCACAACCGCAGCTTCAAGCCACTGTTGGCAACTGAACACCACACAAAAGGACCAGAGACCAGGAACCCTACCCGTGAGCCAACAGAGTGGTCTAGCCTGAATTTAAAAAAAAAAAAAATCTGTCCTATTATTGACTGGTTTGTGAAATATTTCCTTAATATATACTTTAAAATTTGAATATGTACAATATGGAAATCATTAAAAGTCTCAAGCCTTCGCATTTCATGCCATGTGAGCTTTCTTCTCACATGCAATATTACTTTATCAGAATCACTTCCTGGAGAATAAATTTGTCTTTGGCCCTTTTAAAGGCTTTTAAAATAACCACAAAAATATTAATGTAAAGGAACCTTTGGAGCAGCCCTGCACCTTTTGTTTGTTCGTCTTCCGCTGGATGACATCTCTACATGCAGTCAATTGGCCTTCAGGGTGTAATAGTAAAAGTCTCACGCATACTTGGAGACTGCCCACCAGGGACTTTCTCCCAGAGCAGTTTCCATGTGTGCTGAAGAAACCTGTGTGTCTGCAGGAACTGCCTACACAGTTTCCAAGGTAATCAGAGTCACTGGCTCTGTTCTTGGCTGTCTGTACCCTGTAGGGATACATAAGCAGAGGTGGGGTTTACTTTGCCTCAGGTTGTAAATCCTAGTTAGCAAGAGTGGAGCCCAATCCTCAGAAAGTGTGGGACCACGATCCACCGCATACCCTTTCCAGATGTTTCCCCTGGCCTGCCATTATCACTCTCACCCTTCCAGGTTATGTTTGGTTTTTTTTTTTTTTTTTCTTTCTTTCTTTCTTTCAGTTTCTTAAAATTAGAAAGTGTTTTCCCAAATTTAAATAGTTACAAGTGTGTTTTCAACAATTATTTGTATAAACCAAAGTATAAAAGGCCAAATTATACAAAACCTACTCAGCTGGCAAAGAGTAGACCAGTCTTCATTGCTTTTGCCTAGCATCCAATACAAAGCTCCATAAAATATTATGCACTTATGAATAGGTATCAAAAGGGTCATAGATCTAAACCTACTGAAAAATTCATTTCTAGAAGTTGCTCAGATTAACAGGAAGAGATCAGGTCCCAGTCAGGCCTTTGTTTTCCGTTTCCCTCTACGCTTATTTTTTGCCTTTTGCTCCCCCTCTTTTCCTATTTCTTTCTTTCTTGGTGAACCCAAATTTAGAGTCAAGAAAGCTATCAAACTAATATGATATTAATGTTTGCATACAGGCAAGTTAGTTCAGTGAGACCCTGTAATTATTGGAAAACCTTATTAATTAAAATGGATCTTGACTAAGAAGATTGTCTTTTATTAAAAAAGACCTCAGACACTTGCATTCAACATCCCATTCCAGCTTCACTGTTAGCCAACAAGTAAAAGATATTAATCAACATTTATGCAGTAGTAGCCAGAAATATCATTAAGCCAATGTTTCTACTTAAAAGTAGATGCAGTGTAAAATTAAAACACGCAAGGTCAGTTATACTGTGCTGGGAATTTAACATTGTGTGAGGGAAGCATTGTGTGAGTTGACATAACATTGCGAATCCTGAGGAATCATGGATAAATCATTAACTTTTATCTCCAGTCTGTGTGACACCAGATATTAAAGCTTCCTGAATGGCTTTCATGTTTTCTACAAGCCCTGCAATGACTTACATTTACTTGTCTGGGAGGAAGTGTAGCTATAGTGAGAGGCGGTGGTGACTCAGCTAACACAGTCTAATACCCAGCTGTACTATCTGTGAGCCACTCCTCATCTATGACCTAGTTTCCCAAAACTGCCATCTGCCTTTAGTTAGGTTTTCTAGTCTTCTGTCATACCTTTATGTCAGATATCTTTTTGTTGAATTTGACCTTTTAGAGCTTGCCCTTTCAATTTCTTGATGACAATTTTCTTTCCTGCTTTCCTTTTACCTCTGGGACCAGTTCTTCTCTTTCAACACCTGTGCTTTCTGCATTCTACTCCTTTGAAGTTATGGCCTTAGTCTGCTTCTATTCTTGCTGAACTCATTCTTTTGGAAGACCCAGAACCATGTTTTTAACTACCCTTTTTATAGCTATGATAAGCAATTTAGCTATGTTTTATCTCGAGCTTTAACATTTCTTCCCAATATTTCAAACGTATTGACTCTTAACTGAACATTTCTCAGGGACAGTTATACAGATCAGGAAAGCTGCACATTTATTTTAAAAGCTACCCTGTGTTCAATATCTCTATTCCCTTTGTGGACTCATTGAACTGTGATCATCATTCAATATATGCTATTCTCCTGGCATTGTTATGATGTCTATTTAGATTCTATCTGCATCAAGTTGTTCAAATCACTTGGATTCTTTACTTGACATTTGACTGGTATCCCAATTTTCTCATTGTCTTCTTCAAAGCAGCCTATTCACTATGCTAATTTTTAAAGCATCTTAAGTATCAGGAGTTTTACTTGAACAAAAGCAGTATTATGTGTTCCTATGTTTCAATGTTACCTTCTCACATAACAACCTCTTACTTATCATCACCTTACTACTTTAGTTTTATAGAAAACCTATATTTTTGAAGACTTGTCCAACTACATAACCAAGAACTTTTACCAGGTGGTACTCCTTTCATGCAAAATGGGCTTAATTTCAATCTCTCCAATAAGTTAGTTGAAACAACACTACACTTTTTTATGGCCCTTAAAATAGACATTTATCCATTTCTATATCTCTTGAGCCCTCTCTCAAATATTTAAAATGTTTAAATATCTATAAATATAAAAAAGAAATAATTTTAGTTTCTATATGTTTGCTTTATTCATCAATTTTGAAGCATGTTTATAAATAATCATTCCATGTTTAAAAGTAATCATTCCATATTCTTACCAACTTGGCCTGCTTTGCTCTAGCAACGGATCTCACTGAAGACATCCTATGAGCAGCAGCAAGTTATGCTTAAAACAAGACATTTTTAACATTAGGGAAGTACAGACTAGTCTGCTAAAACAGATCCACTATGAAACCGGTCATTCAGATTTACTTGGTGTTAGGAAAACAGAAAACAACACATCTGCTGGAGCTGGCACTTGCACCTTCACTGACTCATGCACAGCAAGAGATAAGGCACAATTTGCTGACAGGCTCATGTACCAATTTGTGGTGAGGGCTGACGTCCATGATGTGTCACTGTAATCCCTGGCCTGTGCGTGTCACCTGGAACACCGGGGGGAAGATCAGTGGACTTCTCTGACTTGATGTCAAAGAGAAGCTTGACATGTCTCAAAATGTTTCAACATAAAACACGTTAAAAATAGATGAATGGGTTACAATGAGTCAAACTAATCTTTAGCTTATGAATTTTTGTCTTGGCTTTTTTACTAAAAGGGCCCATCAAGATGGAAATCTTATTTATTTTTTTAACAAGTTCATGGCGTTGTTACACAAAAATCAATTGCTGCTGTGCTGGCATGCACCTTCACACAGCACTGTTAACAAATTCACTCATTACCGTGCCTTTATCTCTAAATGTTATCTCTTTTTATCCTTATTCTATTAAATTTAAACATTAATTTAAAAGGAAATTAAAATACAAAAATATGTATAGATAAATGGAGAGCTTCTCATATTTTAATGATATAGCTGATATTCTTTAATGTTAAAATAAACTAGGGACATAGTTCAGAAAACAAAAGTTTCGAAGTTGAGGCTATAATGCTATTAGCAGAAACCATTTTTATGCAAATAGAGGCAAATGTGTAAATATGTGTCAAAGCTGACAATCTCCTTTTAATTGTTGTAAACCATGTATCCTGAAAGCTTTTCAGGAGACAACCAAGAAACAATGTGCTCCAACAAAAGATAGCTATGTAAAAAGCTGGCTAGGGTGTGCAACATGGCGAGGCTGAAACAGAACATGTGGAGTATGGAAAACAAATATTGAAAGGCAAAATGTAGATGTGATAACCAGGTGCCTTTGCAAAGTGACTGCAACAGTAAGCATTAGAAGCATCACTTACCTGTGAATAAGACTGCAAATCTCCAGGGAAACATTAAATTGCACTCTGCAACCAGGGTACCTGGTAGGTGGCTCAGTTTTGCTATTATTTACTTACACAGCAATGGGAAAACCATTTAACCTCTTCCTATATCAGCACATGATCTGATAATAATAGTAAAACATTTATGTGAGATAGTTTTATGAATTAAGCTATTTTTCAAAAAAGGAAATCTTTTTCAAAAGTTCCTAGAATGCAGTGGTTTTGGCACATGGAGTCAAACATTACAGAAATGCATCATTCCATTTGGCATCTAGAAACTGATGCATCTCAGGGAGAAATACATCATCAGACTTGGAAATAGACATTTTGTGAATAGCAAATCCCTTTAACCTAATGCTAGGTAGAGCATGTGAACCAACCATGGATCGAGTGCTTTTTGTCACTCTACTTCCCGGCAGTCAATTTACCCTGGTCCATCCAGGAGACTTGCAAAAGCATCAAGTTTCCTGGTCAGCAGTGTCAGAAATATGTTCATGATGAAATCATGGCATGCGGGCCATGCCAAAGGTTTTCTGAATCATTACGATGTTTTCCAAATATTAAATAAATATTCAATAGTTGTTTCAACACCCCTTTAAAGTAAGGTATTGAGTTATTTTTAAATGCCTATTTATGATATTCTTTCTTCATGATGATAGGTAATGATACATACAGTGCCAATGCTTAGTTTATGTCCTCTCCATTGACAACCAGAGTTGACCCTAAATTTTCCTAATTCAAGCTGAATAGCAAGATCACAGCACACATGTGTGCAGAAGTTGGTCACAGGCCTTACTTACTGCAGCTTCATATGAAAATGCTTTGGATTTCAACCTACTTTCTCCACTTGGGCCTCATTTTTCTTTGTGCAAAGATGAAATCAATACAATTGTCAGTGGTTAGAGGTTCCCGCCCCCAAAACTTGGAATTAGCAGCACCTACAATACTAAAACATGCCTTGAAAGGAGCATGACATGGAATTGTTCATGGCACCATGTACATACTCATGGTTGGCAAGAAGATGAAAGTGTGCATTGAAAATCTCTGAAAGCTTTGATAAGTAATAGCTGGAAGACTTGGCAACATTTTACATTTTTAGGAATTAAATTTCTCTTGCTTTTTTCTTTTCCTTTTTTTGCCTGTGAAACAGTAGGATCTGAATTGCTCTTGTATCTTCTCAAGAGGGGAGATTTCTGTTATCTCAGTTAAATTTTAAGCAACCCTGGTCTTGAAAGAATTAATGTTCTGAGAAGCTCTTATGAGATCTTTAGAATTGGTCTTTGATTTTTCCCTTTCAGGTGTAATCTTTGAAAAAAGCATCTTAAAATTAATGTGAAATGTGTCAACAAGAAGAAGCTGAAATTCAGTTATACTTTTTCATTTCCTGGGACATTTAAGAGTAATTGTCATTCATCATGGTAACATGAGGGAAAAGCAGATTATGAAAGTTTGAAAAGGGCACAAGATGTACACCAGCAAGGTGTATTACGCAACTCAATTAATGAATAAGGAATTCTGAACCTTCCAAAACATAAATGGACCACAGACTAATTTTTAAATTAGAAATAAACAAATTCTGACTAGGATAAAACTAAAAACAACCAAAGACAAATAGCCTGCTTTGAAACCATCTCAGGTGATTTTGGTATAACTTTGCCTGGCAGAGGGAACGGTGTCGATGACCTCTCAGGTCTCCCTGCACCATCTCTTTTAATCACTGATTTTCTTCTTTCAAAGGCTTATTGTGAACTCTGAATGCTATGACTTAGGATGCACCAGCTGTGCATTCACTCTCCTTGTTTCCTTCATCCTAGCTCCCTTATCTCACCTGGGACGTCCCTGGCCAGGGAGTGTGCTGCATACTTACACTGCAGGTCATAGCTGGGAAGGATACTTGAAAGAACACAGTGATTAACCAAACCAGAGCAAGGGGGGAGGGACAAGAGTAGACATATTTGCTTTCTTAACTACACTCAGATTTCTATTCAGATTGTAGAAATCTTTCAACTTTTGCCTAGAAACTAATTATCATTAAATTTCTTTAGTAGTAGTCTTAATTTGTAGGATAGCAAAATACTTTTTTTTCTTTTTCTTTTTCTTTTCTTTTTTTTTTTTTTTTTTTTTTTTTTTTT
>PVJA010057365.1:0-10475 GCA_004027025.1 Myocastor coypus
TTTGTCTTTTTGAGACAGGGTCTCACTATGCAGTTCAGGCTGGCCTTGAGCTCACTTTTGTAGCCCAGGCTGGTCTCGAACTCGCACCGATCCTCCTGCCTCCGCCTCCCAAGTGCTGGGATTACAGGCGTACGCCACCACGCCCGGCTAAAATGAGGATGTTTTAATTCATCCCCTTTCAACAGATGGGCAGAATCTCTCAAGAGGTGAAGCTCTTTGGAAACAGATCAAACTCTTAAATTCACATGGCATACTAGATATGTTTGTAAATAAACATGCAGGCCTAATGCCTCTTCTTTGAAATACAAAAAAAAAAGAAATAGTCAAGCTAATAAGTTAGTTATGTCAAGTATGGCTCTATTGCTTTGGTATTTAAATGTGGTACACAAAAGCAACTGGATTAGGTTCCTACTGAGCCGAGCCCTGGAGAGACAGCAAGAGATAGCAAGTGGCAGAAGCCTGGCCTCCAAGTGGATGAACTCTAGCCTGAGCTCAGACAAGCGAAGAGGCTTGGAACCAAGCCAGCTTGGCTACAAAGGCTGTAAGAGCCAAAGATTTCATCAGGGAGTTTAGCTCTCCCATCAACAAATGTTCAAATGAAGAAATAATTAAGGAAATGCTATGCTGATTAAAAATACATCAGATTTAGTGGACCAATCTATGAGATAATAACAAACTAAAATAGGTACTTTCTCTAAAACCAACTGTATATCTATCTATGGGGAGGGGAGGCAGACCACCACAATTTATAGACATACGTCAGCAGTACACCATACTAATAAATGCCTGGAAGCTAACGGCCACCACTTTGAGCGCCTGCAATTGTAGAAGCCAAAGGTGACTTGCATTAAATGTATGATGTTTCAATAAATTTTAGTGTTAAAATATTTATTCAAGTTTCTCTTGATGTATGCATGTTCTCTATATATCTATATAGATAAATATGCAGATACAGATATTCTTTGGGGGTTTTGAGACAGGATCTCACCATGGAGCCCAGGCTGCCCTCCAATTCAACATTCATTCTGTCTCAGCCTCCCAAGTGCTACGGTTACAGGTATGGTATGCACCACTGTGCCAGGCTTAGTTTGTATTTTATGTGGGTGTATTCCATACTACACTGCTATGCTGATACCAGACAGTGAAAGGGGGGGGGGCAATCTTTTTTCTATATATTAGGTGATACCTACTTTATGATGGAAATGTTGTTATTACTACTGGTAATCTCATTACCTAACTTGGAAACATTTCACCATCTACACACATGAATGAACAAAAACAATTAGAAGAGGAGAGTAGAATTCCCCCAAAAAAGAAGGGTTCTGTTACCTATGTGCTCATAGCCCAGAATCACACTTCGTTTGAGTACCGGATCTGCCTCAGGAGCTGTGGTTAGGAACACACACACTAAGAGTAGGTAAGAAAAGCACTTCAGGGCCCAGCAGGATGGCTCAGTGGTCTGAAGCACCTGCTTAGGAAAGCTTAGGCAGCTGCAGGGACCGCGGTTTGATCCCCAGCACCACATGATGCGCCAGCCCTGCCCTCAGGGCAGGTTGACCCGGCCATAAAAATAAATAAATAAACAAATAAAAGTTCTGAAACAAGAAAAAATAAAAATAATTCTTTAAAAAAAAAGGAAAGCGCTTCACAAAGTTGTGAAAACTGGACCCATAGAAAGTACATGACACTACACCTATTTAGCAAGTGTTCAATAGTGTTACCAATTATTGACTTTTATAAGATATTAACTATAGTTAAATATCATTTATAATGACCTACCAACTACATAATCAGAAATGAAAAGAATTGATTTAACAACCAGATTGCAAAGGCATATAATACAGAAAAAAGTTATAAAACAAAATAATTCCATAATAAATTTATAAGATGAGAAAACTAAATTTTAGTTTCTCATTACAACTAAAATAAATTTGTACATTACTGTATGATTTATATTGCAACATAGTTTTTACTATGGCTTCCTAATGAAAATGAAAAACATATGGAATAGCCCTATCTGTATTAACTAGACAGGCTTTATCCAAGTTCAGGAACATTTCAAAACAAAAGTATATTTTATATTTTTATACTAAGTCTAAGTACAGTAAGGCAAAGTAAATAACTTAGTGCCAAGAATTTCCAAGTTTCAGTCTCAAAGTAATGCACATGGCACATTCAATTACCAAAAATACTTGTTTTTGGACTGATATATTGCCAAAATTCATCCCTTATATGATGACTAATTATAAAATGGTCTATCTTGAATGTCACACCACGGGCTGCATTTCAGTCACCACTAGAAATTCTTGACCCCAGCCAGAGCAATCAGGATGTGAAACCCAAAAATGAAGAGCAATAACTTACCATGGACTGAAAGTTTATGACCACCCCCAGTCAAAGTTAAAATATGCCCCTCAAGCTGAGTGTAGTAGTACAGGCTATGAACCCAGAACTCAAGACACTGGGGCAGGGGAATCACAAATTCCAAGGTAACTCAAAAACTTATCCGAATGTTGACTCAACATAAAAATGTAAAAAAAAAATACCAGGCCAGGGACATAGCTCAGTGTGAAGGCCCTGGGTTCAATCCACAGTACAAGAGAGGGAAAAGACAAAATCTAATCCCTCATTCAGTGGTATTAGGAGGAAGATCTTTGCATTAGATCCTGAAAGTAGAGACTTCACAATAGAATTTGTGCTGGGCATGGTGGCGCAGGCCTGTAATCCCAGCACTCGGGAGGCTGAGGCAGGAGGATCACTGTGAGTTAGAGACCAGCCTGGGCTACAAAAGTGAGCTCAGGGCCAGCCTGAACTGCATAGTGAGACCCTGTCTCAAAAAGACAAAAAAAAAAAAAAAACAATAGAATGTGTGTCTTTATAGAAATGTAAGACACACAAATACGTCTCAGCCAGATGAAGATTCATTAATCAGAGCAAAAGGGTGGCCATCCACAAGAACAAAAGAAGCTCTCAGCCCCCTAAATGCTGGCACCCTTATCCTACATTTCTCAGCCTCCAGAATGTATGGTAAACAGTGTTTTGTTCAAGCTGCCCTCTCCTCTCTACAGTATGTTATGGCAGCCCAGAGCAAACTAACACAACAGACTAGACTGCGACTTGCATAAAACACCGACACAATCACTTACAACACATTAATCTTCACAATCATCCTATTAAGTGCGGATTATCTGCATTTTACAGACAAGACAATCAATCAATTTCAAAGAACTCAGTTTCTCCAAGTCCCATAGTTAGGCAGAGTTGCTGCTGTCAGCTTGTCTATCTCAGGTGGGAATGGCACAGGGCACAGTAAGAGCTCCACCCAAGCTCTGTGCCAGCCAGAAGCACACTCATGTTGTCAGCCTACATACATGTATAGGGAAGCATGCTTTTCTGTAGGGCTACCAAGACAAAGAGAAAGTTCTCTCGATCTTCACAGGAGAGAACACAGACCTAAGTCTGTACAGCTTCTGACAACAAGGCCATCCCACCAAAGGATGCCCTTCAATCTTTTAGATTTTGTAAGAACTTTCATGAAATATAATCCATGTGCCATCTAATGTATCCTTCTAAGGTGTGAAATGGCTGGTTTGAGTGCAATGGTGGTTAAGTGTGAAATTCAATAGCATGATTAGCATGATTATCTAATTTTACAACATCCTCATCCCCCTCAAAACAAAGTCATTCCACATTCTTCCTCTACCTCAGGATCTGGCAACCACCAATCTCCATGGCTCACAAATCTCCCTATTGTGGGAATCTCAGGCAAATGAAATTTAAGTGCAGTTTCATGATATGTAGATTTATATGACTAGCTTCTTTCACTCAGCATAATGCATTTAAGGTTCACTGTACTGTGCACTATGGATCAATACTTAACTCTTTTTTATATGAAAATAACATTCTACCATATGAATATGCCACTTGCACAACTGGATGGAAACTTAAGCTGTTCCTGCTTTGGAGGTAATATAAGCAATGCTACCATGAACATACATTTGTATTGAAATATATTTTCAGTATTGTTAGTATGACTTTCAATATGAAAGTAACACACTTTTCCTTTTGAGATGGGGTCTCATTATACAATTCAGTCTGGACTTCATAGCGCAGGCTGACCTTGAAATCACAATGATCCTCCTGCCTAGGCTCCCTAGTCCTGGAACATACTTGTTATAATTGTAAGATAACATTCAAAGCCATGAGCTATTGAACAGGTATAATACCCTTTTTGCAAATGTGGAGATGGAGAATAATTCAGTGGTTAGATGAGGTTACATTCAGTTTGGAAGTAGCAAAACTGAGTGTAAAACTTTTTTTCTCTCTCTTAATGAAATGTTCTTACATCTGCCAGACCTAATGGCACATGCCTGCAATCTCTGCTATGCCAGAGGCTGAAGCAGGAGAACCACAAGTTTGGGGCCTGCCTATGCAACTTACTAAGAACCTGTCTCAAAAATAAAAAACAATAAATAGAAATGGCTGAGGTTGTACCAGTTCAGTGTATGGCACTTAGCATGTGCAAGTCCCTGAGCACAACTCTGGTATGATGGAGGGAGGGAAATGGGGGAAAGAAAGAGGAGAAAGAAGAGTGGGACAGAAAAGGAAAGAAAAATGCACTTAAACCAAGTATTTAAAAATTTGTTACCTAATCAAAGCAAAAAATATGTCATAAAGAAAATGTTATAACTGTTTTATGCTAAGATGCAGCAATAAAGAAACTGTAAGCATGGGGTAAGTTTGTTTTTTCCCCCCCAGGACCCTCACACAAGTAAAAGTTTATCTCAGTCTCAGTCTACAGCTCACGCCCTCCACAAGCCATAAATGGCCAACAGTGAGAAGCACAGACTACTTATAATCTAACCCTCAAGACGCTATACTTGGGCTAAGGATATAGCCCAGCAGCATAAACACCGGCCTGCCAGCCTGGCAAGCATAAGGTCCTGAGTTCAATCTCCAGCACCAAAAAAAAAAAAAGACACTTTACTGACATGTACAGAAAGTTGCACAGTCATACCATCTCTCTCCCAGATATGGTCCTAAAATGTTCTCACTCATGCATGCACTCTTGTATTCAAGAAGTTTCTCTCACTCCCCACTATGGCAGGCTCTTCCAACCTGTAAATTCTAGCTCCCCATGCTTTCCCAGACTGTTCCCCCACATGGCACAAAGCAGTGCTCTTCCTGCATGGGAAACAAGGAAATAACCCACAAAGACCCCAACTCCTGACTACTAAAAAAACCCGCTAGCAGGGCTGGAGAGATAGCTCAGCAGCACAGTACCTGCCAGGCAAGCACAACGTTGTGAGTTCAATTCCAACACCAAAACAGAAAAGAAAAAGAGCTAACTACATCCAACCTGTTAAAAATCCATTCAAGAAAAGCCACATATGTGAAAACATTTACAATATACATGACCTAGAAACTATTTTTATTAACTTTATTTTTTTATTTTTATTTTATTAACTTTATTGAAAATCAATAACTATACAGTATAAAAAAATAATAACTATACAGTATATTAAAATTATAGACGAATATTGAAATGTGAAAGATATAGGACGTAGACAAGGGAAATTTTTTTTTTTTAATTTTCTTGTTTCAGAACCTTTGTTTTATTCACTCATTTTTATGGCCAGCTCAGCCCCCCCCCCAAGGCAGGGCTGGCGCAGCATGTGGTGCCAGGGATCAAACCGAGGTCCCTGAAGCCGCTCAAACTTTCCCAAGCAGGCGCTTTAGACTGCTGAGCCATCCCACCAGGCCCCGACAAAGTGAATTTTAGAGAAATATTTCGGAAATGAATACATGAGATAAATAGCCTGCACACTGTAAATAAATTATTTACAAACTGAAATTATGACCTACAAATCAGACTGAGTATCTTTATTTACTATATCAAAAGAAATGTAAAGTTTAAGTGATATGGCATCTGCCACCAAGAAGTTAAATAATAATCTGTTGCCAATCTTCCTTCATATGCTACTGCACCTTGATTTCCCAAAAAACCTTCAAGTTGTATTACTCTTTTCATGTAATAAAATGTTAACAACATCAAATTCTATCACATTCAAATTTATGTACTTAGTTACCTCATGGAGTATTTTTTATGCTTATATTTCAAACTAACAGAAAAGACAAACTCATGCATACTGTATTTTAAAATAAATCTTGCAAGATAAACTCCCCTAGGGAACCAGTAAAGTCAAAGCATTTTATATTAGCTTGGTCTATGTAAAGTGCACTTTTAAGCTTTTATTCAGCTTTATATATGTGCTGGTTGATACACTGTGTCAACTTGAAAAGTTCAGTAGTTTAATTAAGTGATTCAGCAAGAAGTAAGGGCTCTTTACGTTGTAAACATCCTCATCCTGCGCAAGAGGGGGGCATGGACATTGTGTAAGTTCTACACCACGACCCCCCAACCCCACCACCTCCACCCCTCACCCCTCCCACCCTGCCCCAGGGTAGCCTGCTTAAGATATAAGGAAAGGAGAGAAGCAGCTGTTGCAGCCCCTCCCTTTACTCTGTGCTATTTTCTGCCATGTGCCACTCTTCCTTAGAGGCAGCCACTATGGACTAAAATATTCACAAACTTGAGCTAAATAAACCTTTAGTACAATAAAATAAATCCCAAAGTGTTGTACACTGCCAATAATGTAAAAAATACTAACACATAAAAACACCACCCATCTAGATTTATAAAATTGACTCAAATATTAACTGTAAGTTAATCTATGTACTGACAGATTCCACAGAACTCAGATCAATCTTACTATCTTTTGGTTGGTTGGTAACATTTAATTATCATTGTCCAATACAGATTAAGAGCAATGTAAAAGAAAGAGTTTGGTTGTTTTTATTGTTCTGTTTTTTTTAAACAGTTTAACTTTGTTTATGTTATGGCCAGCTCAGCCTGCCCTGATGGGTGGGGCTGACACAACATGTGGTGCCAGGGATACAACCACAGTCCCTGCAGTTACCTAAGCTTGCCTAAGCAGGTGCTTTAGACCACCGAATTATCTCACTGGCCCCTGGTTGGGTTTTTTTAATCCTAAATTGTGGTAGTTGATACACTGTGTCAACTCGAGGAAGCTTGGCTGGATGGGCTCCACTGGTTCCAGGCTATGGAAGTCCCATCCTGCAGGATGCACAGGGTCTTCCCTGGGACATGATTGGTCCCACCTTAGGGCCAGCCAGACCACCCCAGAGTGACTCAGCAGAAAAAGTATATAGAAGGGCAGTGCCACTTTACCCTTTTTATTTTGAGACAGGTTCTCAATAAATTGCTCAGGCTGGCCTCATTTTTCTTATCCTCTGTTATGGTTTGTGTCTAGTTGTGCCCCCAAAGCCTCACACAATCATGGGGCATGGCTTCTATAGATTGAGACTTGATGCTTGATCCCTGGGATTGTGTTTTAGTACTGATGGGATTATCGGTCTGGGTAAGGCTGAGACTATGGATGTGGTCTAGGGCAGATATCCTAAGGCAGAGAGTCTGAATGTAATATAAAGAGCAACTGAGAGACAGACTAAAGCTAAAGCTGTTGCTCTGTGCTGCCCTGTTTGGTTGCCTGCGTCTGCCACCATTTTGTTGCTGTTCTGCTGCCACGAACTGGATGCTCTCTGCTCTGTTCCACTCAGCCTTGGGCCTGCTGAATATGGACTGAAACCTCCACAAACTGTGAGCTAAATAAACATTTCCTTCCTTCATTTTGAGTGTCAGGTATTTGTCCCAGTATCGAGTAAAAAATAACTAAGACATCCTCTTATCTTGGTCTTACAAGTAGTTGAGACCACAGGTATGTGCCACCACATAAAGTTAGTTCTGAAATTTTAAATGAAGTTCTTTTAATAATAATTAGCCTTTTAAAATTAATTTATTAGGTATAAATTAAGCTTAATAGAGGAAAAATATCTTGAAAGCCATATTTTAAGTAACTAGTACACTATAATTCACACGTAATATTTTATGTCATAACCTATGATGTTATTTATAACAAAAACAACCTTAACATGGACACAGAACTAAGGTACCATATACTTGTCAACTCTGGGCCAGTAGAGCATGCTCAACTATGACCTGAAATAACATGTGGACAGGATTAGGAAAATACAATGCTGACTATGAAGGGGAAGGGGTGGACTGCTAAGATTAGTGCTTACAAGCGAATCAGTGAAAGTTATCATTCTAATTACTCCTGCTACTGAGGACGACAAACGAATCAATGAAACAGAATAAGGACATACCCACCTTGTGGTAACTGAAAAGAGTCACAGGCACTTTTACTTGTGCCTCACTCACAAGAAAGCCACAGATAAAAAAAAAAGTAGCATACAGATCTAAAGAAATGGCAGCCCAAGGGGAGAAGGGGAACAAATGACTCTTTCCATTGGTAGAAAGAAAAGGAACCTTGGTAGAAATTTCCACCTTCCTCTAAAAGACAGAAAAATAGTAGGATGGGCAAAATTATTCTTCATATTACGATTCACACTACATTTTTACATTTTCAGATTTTTACAAGTTGGGTTTTCCTCATCCATAACCACATAATTGATATTTTCCACCAGAAATAAAAATTTTAATTATCCACAGTCCATGATTAGCAGCTTTTGCCACTGAGATCTTTGTAATTAAGAATATTTTACTCACACCTCCAGAAATGACAGGAAGCCACACAGGAATGCATGAATTCTTTTGCAGAGATAGAATTACAATGAAGTAAGAGGGAGATGATTCCAAACCCCTTAAAGTCAATGATGATATGGTACACAAAGTATGTGTAAAAAGATGCAAAATCTCCACCAGATGGAATAAAAGCACCAATTAGTAAGTCCACTTACCTTAATGAAAACAAAGCCAAATCATGTCAAATGCACAAAAATAATAAAAGCAAACCCTTTGTATAAAGAAATAGCACAAAGAAATCCAAAATTATTTGAGAAGACAAGCAAAATGTTACCACCCTAAAACACTTGAGTTCTGTTACTAAGCACTCTACCACAGGTGTACCTCACCAAGCCTGTGTGTGTATGCCTAGATTACTAGGAACTGAACCCAGGGCTGCTCTACCTCTGAGCTACATCCCCACCACTTTTTTTCTTTTATTTTGATACAGGACTTCCCAGGCTGGCCTCCAATTTACATACCTCTTCTGTGTGCCTCTCAAGGGCCTGAGATTACAGGCACGTGCCACCATGTCCAAATCCTATCTCCTCCATTCACATAAATTTTGTTTTGTTTTTTTTGTTTTTTTTTTTTTTTTTTTTTTTTTTTTTTTTTGAGACAGGGTCTCGCTATGCAGTTGAGGCTGGCCTTGAGCTCACTTCTGTAGCCCAGGCTGGTCTTGAACTCACACCGATCCTCCTGCCTCGGCCTCCCGAGTGCTGGGATTACAGGCGTGAGCCACCACGCCCGGCTATTCACATAAATTTTGATAGTAGACTTAAATCTCTAAAACACTGCTCCCCAGAGTTTATCAGCAACCATAGAGAACCAAAAGGAACACTAATAAAGATGTTAAGTGGGGCCAGTGGGATGGCTCAGCGGTCTAAAGCCCCTGCTTAGGAAAGCTTAACATCTTTTTTTTTTTTTTTAATGGACTGCTGAGCCTGCCCTGGGGGCAAGGCTGGCTCAGCATGTGGTGCCAGGGATCCAACTGAGGTCCCTGTGGCTTCCCAGAATTCTACATAGCAGGCGTGTGACACTGTGTTTGGTTTAATGGGTTAAATGTTAAAGTTCCAAAATTAGTTTTTAATAGCTACTTACATTGTGGCAGAGGAGCAAGTAATGAGCATTCACTAAGTGACTTTTAGGTGTTTTAACATGTAAGAATTCTAAGACAGTGCCACTGAGACAGCTCAGCAGGCTAAAGTGTCTGCTTAGGCAAGCTTAGGCAAGAGCAGGGACCGCGGTTTGATTCCTAGAACCATATGTGGTGCCAGCCCTGCCCCCAAGACAGGCTGAGTCAGCCACAACAACAAATCTAAAACAGTCCTAAGATAGGAGAAAAAGAGGAGTAATTTATTTTGCTCAAGATCATATGGGAGGGCAGGTCAGACAGCTCAATGGATTAAAGCACCTGCTTAGGGCCTGGCTTAGGAAAGCTTAGGCAGCTGTAGGGACCGAGGTATGATCCCCGGCCCCACATGCTGCACCGGCCCTGCCCTCAGGGCAGGTTGAGCCGGCCATAAAAAATAAATAAATAAACAAAGTAAAATTTATTTAAAAAAAAGCACCTGCTTAGGCAGATGCAGCAGCTAGGGGTTGATCCCAGGCCTGCCCCAGGGACACGGGAGCACAGGCCTATAATCCAAAAGTTTGGAAGGCTGAAAAAACAAAGGGTCACTGCAAATCTGATCTGTGTAATGAGACCCTGTACTAAATTTATATTTTTTTAATTTATTTTTTAACACTTTGAGGTATACTGCGAAAAGCTGAGGGTCATTTGTGTGGCTGCCCTGTTGTTCCTTTCTTT
>PVJA010057366.1:0-10464 GCA_004027025.1 Myocastor coypus
ATGTGACAACCCAGCTTTGTCTTTTCCTTAGCACTTGTTACTTTTAGGAAGTAGGAGATACTATAGATAAAAACCAGAATTTCTGTTATGTTTCATTTGCCTCAAAGACCAGTATAGGTTAAGAATCACACTGTTATTGTCTTTCTTTAAAATTTTGACAATTTTTCATAATGTACTCTTTTGCAGTTTGTTTTTTTTTTTAATTACATCAAAATATTAGTAATTCTGATTTAGTGTCTTAGCTGCTATCTTGAATTTTCTGTCCAAGGAAATTGTCCCAATTGTTTCATTGAAGTTATATCCCTTGGCTTTAGTAATCTGTTAGAGATTTTAGAAATGTTTTATAAATTATTAGTATTACTATATAAATGATTGGGATACATATCCACAGTGTCATAGTTTGAGACAAATATACAGTGTGTTACAATAAAATCCAGTTAGTTAACACAGAAATAAATGTTATGAGCTTTATATGACTTTAATGTTTCTGAAATGCAGGTTTTCTTGGACCATCTAATCTGGCATTTTAATGTATTGATGCATCATTGACCCATTAGGGTCACATTAAAATGGAAGAACTTGCGGGTTGGGGAGATAGCTCTATGGCACAAGGGCCTGCCAGGCAAGTGCAAGGTCATGAGTTTGAACCTTGGTCTCGCCAAAAAAAAAAGGAAGGACTTATTAGAACTTATTGGACATTCTTGGAACTCCTATGTATATAAGATACTATGTGATGCTCTGGGTTTACAATGGTGAACAGATTTTGTGAGATGACAGAAGAAACAAATAAACATGCAAAAATAACATGGAAATTATTGTTTTGATAAATAAGTCATGAATGAATACCAATTACCGGCATGACAGTCACTACTTTGACAGATGACAAGAAAAAGGTTCTGGCAGAAAGAGAAAAGCACAGACATGCTTAGTTGGTGGTGAAAGACAAAAAATTGGAAACTGATTTTTTCAGGACAAATAAGGCAACTGTTGATACAAACCAGGGCATGACCAAACAAATAATTTTGTCAAACAATATGTATGTACAAATGTTAGGAAGCAGTAAGAAAAGAATAATTAGGAACGGAAAATTAACCCAACATGTTTGGATAATTTAACATTCAAATAATGTCCAGAAAGAGCTAGCACAGGAAGCAGTTTATGTAGATGGGAAATATAGGGAGACCCACAAGTACCTTAGAAAGGTGGAGAACAGGGTTTCAAATTTAGAAGCAAGAACTATTTCCTGATACTAGGAAATAGTGAGATAGGACCATAGTAACTGAGAAATGAGTTGAGTGATTTTGAAACTTAAAAGGAGCCAGGGAAATGAAAGGAGATAATTAGCAATTTTTGCTAAACGTCATTGCAGCTGGGAAGGCTATCAGCTAAACCTTTGGATCTAATGTTCAATTTCCTCCTTGACTATGAACAACTTGGTCTCAGAGGTTACGGGTCACTCTGCAGATGGCTTCAGCTATAAGAGTGGTGCATTGGGAGAGGAGAAGAGCCCAGCCAGATCATCACATTTAGTAATGGAAGATGTAAAGTGCCTTTTCTGTGCTTTTCCTGCCTGAATACAGCAAGTTGTAGATGGAAATTTTTGTTGATAATGATAATGATATGATAATGATGATAAGATGATTTAACTGTAACATTTATTTAGAGAAAAACACCCAGAATAGTGCTTTGCTTTTATCACAGAAAAATGGTTTTCTTCCCAAGTTTAACTCAATTAATGTTTTACCTCTCTTTGTATGCTAGAGCTGCAAGTTCTGCTATGTTAGCTATGCATTAAATTTTCCTTCTCATATTCATAATGCCTAAATTATTTTACTTATGTGCTACTTTCTAACTGATATTTTGCCAAATTCACATATGCACTGGAAGAAAATTGGTATTTTCTTTCTGTTAGTATGAGATGCTTTATTGCTGAACTCAATGACACCGCATTAATTTAAAGGGAGAGAGGCCAGTGAGACTGAAAATCAAGCCCTTCAATTCTGAATTTCCACATTTATTGCATTTGAGGATGCCAAGGCATAATGATGAAGCATTCTAACAGGCAGAACACATGGTTTTAAAACTATTTACTCTGCTGTAGCTGAACGTTGTTGCATATGACAAATGTTGTGAATAAATGCATTGCAAGACCTAAGAGCTCTATAAGAAATCCCATCATGCTAAAGATCGCAAAAAATCATTTCAGAAGTTGAGCAATATTATAGCAGTTTAATAGTAAATTTGAATGTTGTGTTTCCAATGTGTCAAGAGTTTACAGCACTCTTTGCATAGTTTTTACACAATAGTAAGCATTCCTTTGTTTTGGATCTCCCTGGAACCAAGCTTGAAATGCTCCCAAAAAGGCAAGAAACTCACTACTTGGCTACCAATTAAATGGTCGACATTCTCAAGAAGAACTCTGGACATGAACTGAATTCAGGAAGTCAGGCTTTGTTAGTGCCAACGAATAATTTCAATTAAGAAGTGCCTTTTCATATGGTTTGAAATTAGGAAATTCATTCCTCAGTTTTAGAATCTGAATCCTTTATACATGCAAGTTATAATTACTGCTATAAAACTAGCATCTGTTACATCTCAAAGAAGACTTAAAAATACATGAAATCTACTTTATGTGTATAAATTACCCTATGTTCTGAACTTTGTAGAATGAGAATTTTTATAAAAGTGTCTTCTTGTGGGCCTGAGAGATAGCTCTGCGGCTTTAGCGCCTGTGTGGAAAGTACAAGGTCTCAAGTTTGGTCCCTGGTACTGAAAAAAAAATTGTTTTCTTAAGGCCATAAGCTATTAGTATTCACTAAACATCCCACCATTTCCCCATATAACCATATTTCTCTGAAAACTTTTTATATTTTCAGGTAGTGCAAAATAACCTTTTGTAATGCATCATGAGAATCAAAATTCACACTGATTTTATTTACCATAAACATTATTTTCATTTTCTGGAATTAAAAGGAATTTTTTAATGGGGCGCCTTTCTATGATAAGGATGCTGACAGATCATAGCTCTGAACTTCACTGGTTTGCTCATAGCTGGGAGTGACTGAAGGGATTCATTTTTGAGTTCACTTTTGGGAAGGAGGTGAATAATAGAAAACTTAAAGACACTTGAAAAAAAGAGAGATAAGATTTCCTCTGTATGCTATCATGAAGAAATATGGTGCATATTGCTTGTATAGCTTATTTAAGCCTGATTCCAAACCTACCAGTCTGTAAAATACTCTTTGGCTTTGCAGTCTTGCTTTTAAATTTAATGAAATTAAGTCTCCTCAGGGTCTCACTAGATCTTAATTGTTACAGCCTCTCAGTGTTACTGGTGTGGTTTGCACAAACCCTAGCTGCACTGCTAACATACCATGAAATCTCAGTAGGATTAATTTTCCACAATTTGAATGATTTTTCTCAGATTAATTACCACCTCATGTAGTCCAATCCTTCATTCTTAGCCCGCCCACCCTAAGAACATATATCTATTTCTGGAGCTGTGAGAAATCCAACTGTCATGATGCATTTATCTGAATTCAATTTCTTTTTGTGGAAAACTAGGTTACTGGAATAATTCTTGCTGAGCCTGTGGCTGAAAATTGAGATGCTACATGTAAATAGGTATAGTGCCTCCAGGCAAACAGCAACGTGCTTTGGTTTGGATTTTGAGCTTGGTACCACACACAGATGCGCTGAATGGTCATTATGTCTGGTCTAACACACCATGAGGATCTTTTATAGGTTTACTCATTGCTTTCCTTACCCTCTGTGCAGGCATGCCTTGTTCCTCTCTCATAAAGGCACACTTGAAAACTCTGAAGGCTTTTTGCCATCTCCTCTTTATTTCTGTACTTGACTCATTACACACAGAAATACACAAAACAGCAGCTGAATTCAAGAACTGTACATGTCCCTAGATATGTCACTTTATTACATAACTAAGTCATATGTTACATGCTTATTTAATATTTTGTGTACTTATTTAATATACTTTTATTTTTATGAACAACCTAAAAATTTGAAGATAGCTTAAATGCAACAATTCCCTCTGCTCCTTAACAGTTGACATTATACCTCTAAGGACAATGATATTCTCCTAGATAAAAAGAGTACAGTTATTAAAGTCAAGAGACTGAACACACACTTTTACTCTTATCTTATTTACAGCTCATATTCAAATTTCATCACTTGTCTCAATATGTTCTTTGTGGCATTTTGTTTCCTCTGGGACATCCAGTCCAAAATCAGGCATTCTAGTTTATTGTCATGTCCCTTCAGTTTCTTTTGGTTCTCTTTGTCTGTTACAACATTAACATCTTTAAGGGAAAAGAAATCAAGAAATGGAAGGAGCGGAGAAAGAGAAGACAGTATTATGAATAGTAGAAGCCCTATTATGAATGGTACAGTGAGAGGAACCACTAAAATATATATCGATACAATGAAACAAATGGGAAGAAAGGGGGACTCTTATCTGTATTAGAGTACCAATTGATACATATGGGGGAGCTGTGGACCAGCAAATCACCATTTTGTTACCGTCACAGTATAAGTGGGTTTAGGAAATAATCATGCATATGTGCTATGTTTGGCAGAGGGGTTTGATGAGGAACTAGGCGTGTATGATTTTTCACTTTAAATTGAAAATTTCCCTCCAAATACTCATGTGTGGAAGGTGATTGGATTGTGAAGGCACTATAGCTGGCTTTCTGTCAGGAAAGGGAGCCTGCTTAGGAGCAGAAGGTCACTGTGGTTGTGACCTGGGGTTGTATTCGCTTTCCCAGGTCTTTCCTTCTCTCTTCTCTCTCTGCTTTCTGGTCACCATGATCCGTTTTCCTCAGCCCAGGCATTTGCACCATGTGAGTTCTGCCTTGGAGCCAGCAGCCCAGGAACTGTAACTGAGTAGCCAAAATAATACTCTACTCCTTGAAGTTGTGGGTATCAAATATTGTACCCAGTAATGGAAAACTGACTAAGCCTTGTAGTCTCAAATTGTTTGCTCACAGGGAGTTTTGTATTTATGAAGTAAGAGAATGTGGAAACAATGGAGAATGCTTTGAGTGGATGATCCAAATCAGTGTGACAGGTAGACATTTTGTCCTCTAAATGTGATACTCTTCAGTAGAACAAATTGTTTATTTTTTTTTTTTACTGCAAATGTATAAGTTGAATTAAATAATAAGAAAACACTAAGCAAGTCAAAATTCAGGAATGATTTATAAGATGACACACTCATGCATTTTTTTCCCTTACTACAGGTTTGTTGTGTATAATATTTACATACCTTGTAGGGAATTGGTACATGTGCATGACGTGTCTTTTTTTTGTGTGTGTGTGTCTTTTTGAGACAGGGTCTCACTGTGCAGTTCAGGCTGGCCTTGAGCTCACTTTTGTAGCCCAGGCTGGTCTTGAACTCGCACTGATCCTCTTGCCTCAGCCTCCCGAGTGCTGGGATTACAGGCGTGCGCCACCACGCCCGGCTTGCATGACATGTCTTAATCCCTTTCTTCATTCCCTTTTCCTTCTCTTCTTTTCCCTTTCATCAATATCCTGATTACCTTCGTTTTGTACATATTTGCAATACATAATGTTCATATTCCTTGGATGGAGTTTGTATATGTACATTACACATGTCAATGTCTTTTCTTTCTCCACTCCTTCCATTTCTTGATTTCTTTTCCCTTAAAGATGTTAATGTTGTAACAGACAAAGAAAACCAAAAGAAACTGAAGGGACATGACAATAAACTAGAATGCCTGATTTTGGACTGGATGTCTCAGAGGAAACAAAATGCCACGAAGAGCATATTGAGACAAGTGACGAAGTTTGAATATGAGCTGTAAATAAGATAAGAGTAAAAGTGTGTGTTCAGTCTCTTGACTTTAATAACTGTACTCTTTTTATCTAGGAGAATATCATTGTCCTTAGCAGCATAATGCCAAGTGTTAAGGAGCAGAGGGAATTGTTGGATTTATTCTATCTTTAAATGTTTAGGTTGTTCATAAAAATAAAAATAAGTATATTAAGTAAGCATACAAAATATTAAATAAGCATGTAATATATAACTTAGTTATGTAATAAAGTGACATATCTAAGGACATGTACAGTTCATGAATTTAGCTGCTGTGTTTCAGTATTTCTCTGTGTAATGAATGAAGTACAGAAATAAAGATGGGATGTAAATGAAGCAAAATGTAAAAAATTGCTGAACCTAGATAAAGGGTACACAGAAGTCCTATTCTAGTCCTGTAAGTTTTAAGTGAAAAATTCATTTTTCAAAAGGTTGTCACCATTTCCCCTTTCTGCTGCTTCACTGCCAGCATCCCACCACAATTCTGAGTCCCACCTCTAGGCCTAGCTCAAGTGTGGCCTTCAGCGTAGTGCACCCTTCTCTGAACCTTGTTAGCACTTATGGTCTCACGGTCATTTGACACTAAGATGATCCTAATGATTACGTCACGTGGGGTAGTGTAAATAGTAATAGCAGTTATAGGCATGGACAGTGAAATCAGATGATTTGGGTTAAGCCCTCAGTTCTGCCATTGATAAGTGTTGCCTTCATCAATTTTCTTATTCTTCCTAAAATCTCAGCTTCTTCAACAGGCAGTACCATTTTATGAGGAGAAATCCAGTACCCACTAAGAGCCCAGAGGTTTGAGTTTAGGTCTAGAATTGTCACCCAGTGTGTGACTTGATAAAGCACTTCTCAATAAACCTCAGATTGGGGCTGGGGAGATAGCTCCATGACATAAGTGCTTGCCTGGCAAGTGCAAGGTTGTGAGTTTGAACCCTAGTCCTGCCAAAAACAAAACAGACAAAAAACAGGCAAACCTCAGATCTCTCACATGTAATGAAAGGACTTGGGTGGATAAGTAATGCTCCACTCTGCGCACACATTAGAATTGCCCAAGGAGCTCTAAAAACACATTTTAAATGCATTGATGTCTAGAATCACCCCCCAATTCTGATTTGATCAGTCAAGGTTGAATCCTATGGGGGTGTTAATGTGTGGTCCAGAATTCTGTTTTAGTTACTGTTCTCTCATTGCTGGGACAAATAACGGACACACAAGCTTAGGGAAGGCAAGGTTTATTTAGCTCACAGTTACTGGAGGTTTCATAGTTTAAAGCAGCCTGAATTACATAGCAAGACCTTGACACTACTCCAGGGTGTCCACAGTGATTCTCTCCATACCTCCAAGAGACCACCTCTGGTGGGGGCGCCTAATGTTTCGTGCCTCCCTTGGCCCCAGCCAAGCCCCAGTCTGATTCTTTGGTTTTGCCCCTCAAGCTATGAGCTTGACAAGCCCATGATTTACATGAGGCTTGCGGGGAACAACTAGATACAAACCATGACATCTGGTGTTGAGAATCACTGAGGCAGCTGATTCCCTGATGTTGTTTCCACCTTTATAATCCTGTAATTATATGCAGAATTACTACTGTGAATTCTTTGTTATTGGTATTGATGCTCTTTCTCCCCTGCCATGAGTAGCTTTGGGCTTGATCACATGGTACTGACACACAATATTGATGTGTTAGCTATAATAATGATTAGCTAAGATTTTTCTTTTTTTCTGCCAGAAAGAGCCCCGCCTGATGATCTCTGGGTCTTGACAGAATGATTATTGCCTTCTAGAATCTCCTTCTAGCCATAGGAAATTAGCTGTAGTTGTGGATGCTGTTAATAGGAATCGGGCATGTCAATAGGTTATTTCTGTCATTGTGGTTTAGTCTGATATTCTAATATGCTCCTGCTGGTTTTCATGATACTTAGCAAAAGAAGAAGAGGCAGTTGTTCCCCCTGGTTCACATTTGACCAATTGCTATGCTTGAGGCAATCACAAAACACCATAGGTGCTGAAATGATTAGGCACAATTAAGATAGTGCAGCCTCTAAGGAAGAAGTCACTATCTAGCATTTGATTTCTCAAATGCACAGCTTGTGTGTTCCTGCAGCAGCAATTACCTAAAAATATCTAGTACTTAATTACTTCCAAAGTGTCAGTCTTCATAACCGCATATTAGAATGTTCTAATTGATAGCACAGCTGTAGCTTCTCTGCCTGACAAGGCATATGGCTTGAAATATTATTCTACCATGATCAGTTTTCTTTTTTTATAAAGCTCACTTACAGATTGAAGATTTGCAGGAGCTGTCTAGCTGTGAATTTCTTTCTCTCTCTTTCCATTTCACCATTTTTTTTGTTTTCAGAAAGAGGGGAAAAAGGAAAACAAACAAACAACACTCCCAAATTAAAATGAAAACAAAAAGCAATGAAAAAGTAGAACAACTCAAAGGGTATAACAGTGTAATATAGGAAAATTTCCTGGTTCTTTCGCTTTTGCATTTCATTTTAAGAAAATCTTATACATGTATGACCAAGATGTCAGCTAGGGTCATGCTCATCATCCTTAAAATCTTGGTTAGATTTGAGATTGAAACGTCCCAAGCTTTGCTCAAGGTGTGAATTTCCAGGATGCTAATGCTATCAGAGTCACCTCTAGCTCTGAACTATTTGCGAATGCTGTCATTTTATTTCAAGTTTTCTCATGGTGTTACACACGTTGTTTCCATTCTATTTTATATTGACTGAAACAAACAGAAAATTTTATTGAAGCTTAGAGGATGTGGAGGGATTTTTACCACAGACGTGCAAACAAATTCAATTGCCATGGTAACCATCCTTGTCCTTTGAAGACTTTCAGCCCTTTCTGCAATTCAAACTCTGGTCTCCCTCTATATTGCTCTGCATTCCTTTACTCTTTGTGGCTTCTTTTTTCTTTAACTTTTGCTCTTCTCATATCAGAAGGAATAAATGTGTTAGAGATGTTCTTATGCAGAATAATTCAGCTTTCTTAGGTGCTAACTCTAAAATTTAGTCTGCACCTCCAAAAGTTGCACATTTGCTACTTAAACGTGCCCTCCTGATTGGATTTATTTTCTAGCACAAGCACATCTCCAAGTCTGTAAAAATTATATATAAATGACAAATTATTCTTTTATTTGGTAATAGGTTTTCCATTAAAATAGCCTGACGTATGCAAGGCTTTGGCATTTTCTCATCCTAATTGATTCTCTACACAGCTGTCAAATGAATCTTCCAGAAACCTTTTTCATCATGTTCTTTCCATATCACCTTTTATTAGCATCATGTAATGAATATTCAGATGTCAGTGAGTGATAATGGATGAACGTATTGCCCCTAGTTAACTTATACCATCTTAATTACCCCTAAGCACTTATAATGTCCTAAACTATAGATGTAATAATCTATGATGTGATGTGTTTAGAATAGATTCTGCAGTCTCATAAGTGCTCAGGAAATGATGGTGTCTAATATTGTATTTGTTATTAAGATTTCAGGGGCCAGCCAAATAGCTCAGAGGATTCAAGCACCTGCAAGCAATCACACAGCCTGCCATGCTGGCCCCATCCCTCTGGCGTGCTGAGACAGCAACTGAGATGGGCGTGGTGGTGGTGCCTGTAATCCCAGGTGTTGGGAGCCTATAAACAACCAGATCACTATGTATCCAATCTAGTAGTGAGAACTGAACACCCTGTAGACCCCTCCCAAAAATACAGAAAAAAAGATTTCAGTATGTTGCAGAGGCTGGATCAATGGGAAGAGGGGATTTGCAGATGCTGTTCATATTCCTGTAGGTAAATAATGTACTGGATCTGTGAGTAATATCAGAGTTAGGATTTGCAAGTATCTTCTTTGTCATACTACTGCCAACTGACTTTCCTTGGCTAAACCAGGAACTGTTCTTAAATGAATTTCCAAGCTCATCAGCCTTCCCTGGAGCAACTTGCATGAGCTGACTCTTCACGATTTTCCTGCACTCACACCCAATTTTTTGTTCTAGGTGTGCATGTGTTAGGTATACCATGAGATACTATGCTTAGCATGAAAACCTGAAATAGGAGATTTCCTTTAGGAACAAAGGAGTTAAGCTGGGATCTTCCTACAGGATGCTGGCAGTTGAGGGTGGGGGACACAGGAGTAAGTTAAAAATGTTAATGTCCTGGACTGGGGAAATACCTCACCCATCTAAGCATCTACCTGGCTAAATGTAAGGATCCTGGTTCGACCCCTGTGTACAGCATGCCATGCCAGCCTGGGAGAAACCAGATGTAGCCACGCAATCTGTAATCCCAGCTCTTGGGAGTCTGAGAAATCAGGATCACTGCAAGTACGAGCCGCACAGGGAGATTCTGCAAAATCTGCTAAATAAATAAATAAATAAATAAACAAACAAACAAATAAGTGAAATGTTAAGGTCCTTCATCATTATGTGCTTCCTGTTTTCTATTTAGGGCTCTCTTCTATGTGAGGATTATGTGCATTTTCTTTTTCCTTGCACTGAAAACAATGTGTCGCTAGCCGGGCGTGGTGGCTCACGCCTGTAATCCCAGCACTCGGGAGGCTGAGGCAGGAGGATTGGTGCAAGTTCAAGACCAG